>JAHLWZ010000720.1:3251-84570 GCA_020536535.1 Pelomyxa schiedti
GTGAGGTTGTTCCTGCAGATGGTTTTCCTCGAGCACGCCACACCTCCCCTGGTCCTCCTTGCCCTCACCACTTTTTACCCTTTGTTGTATCCCCTACAAGAGCAGAGATTGATCCTGCAGAAGCTCTACTAAGCCACAGTAGATGATACGTCACCATCACCCAAGAAGAAAGCAAAGTTAGGAGAATAACAGAACCCCTTTCGCCCACTATCGTACCGTTCTGTATCGCTAAAGTAAACAAACACATGGCGGAGGTAAGCTAGTACGAGGATAGCTGCGTCAGGCGAAAATGGTTATCTGAAACCCATAATTCACCTCACACTGTAGACTGGGGCTTTTTTAGAAGGTCAAGAATGAAAAAATCTCCGGAGCCTGGGTAAAACCAGGTCATCCGTTAAAATTGGAACAATACAGAGAAGATTAGCATGGCCCCTGCGCAAGGATGACACGCAAAATCGAGAAGTATACCACTTTTTTTTTTCTTGTTCTTGTTGGTGTTGGAAGGCACTGGTCGGTAGCGCCGCCAAACTTTCAGTACACTTACTACTAGTAGAATAGCATGGACGAAATCAAGGCGGGTCATCACGATAGCCTCAGGGCTATGTTGGCCAAGCTGCCTCCTAGTGAGTCCCTACTGGAACACACTGAAGTGGTCCCCAAGATGATGACTGAAGTAGATCCTGATTGGGCCTCACGCCCGTATCTAAATGGCACGCAGGCAGCAGCCCGCCACCCCCCTTTTTTTTTGCTTCTTCAATGCTCCTACAAATCACGTCACACTTGAGTCAACAACAGGTTTGTACCCTTTGCACATTGCGTGCAAGAGAGGATACGTGAAGACCACAAGGTACTTGATTGACAAGTGCCACTGCGATGTAAATGTCACAGACGAGAAGAATGGCCTGTCGCCATTACACCTTGCATGCGCAGCGTATGCACTTTCTACTTTTATTGTTTTCCCTTTTTTGGTGTTGCTTTTCCAACCATCACTCATTCCACCTTCAGGGGCCACGCATACCTTGCATACATTTTGGTCAAGCAGTATCATGCCGATGTCAATCTCAGAGATATTGCGTGGAGGACACCTCTTGAGTGGGCTGCCATTCAGGGACATCTCATCGTTGTGAAAGTGCTTGTTCAAAACTGTACTGTATTTCTGTCTCTCTCAACGTGTTTTTTCCCTCTGAACAGTCCATGACCCAGGCAATGCAAACCCCACTCTCCGTGATACCCATGGGGACACCCCAAGTGAGGTCGCCAAGATCAGTGGTCACCATGATATTTCTCTGTTTCTGGAGGGATGCCATTTCAATTCCACCGCGAGCCAGGCAAGTGTATCAGCAAGTCAGAATATGTTATCATTCCTCACAATACCTTTCCCCCAAACAACACAGGACTGCCCACAGCTGACTTTCCTCAGCGTGGATGAGCTTGTCACGATTCCAGCGAGGGGGGAGGAAATGGAAGACAAGATCATACTTCAGCTTAATTTCGTAGACCAATCACCGACGCCACAATGTCAAGTGTGGGTTCCATATTCTTAACTATCCTCATCAAACCAAGGCTTGTCAAATACAACTACATTCAATTGAAGAAGGCACCAAAGAACCACTTAATTCCAGCAAGATACAAACGAGTGCCTTGGCTGTCAGACTTGTATTTGCTCTCACGCCAGTGTGTTCCTTTCCACCACTTCTTGCGAACTTCTTTCCAAACCTTTCAAAAGCGTTGTGGGAGGAGCCTTTTGTCTGGGAAGGATTGTCTCTCATGCAGTCAAGTATGCACAACTTGGCGCAGGCAATTATCAGCTGATGACTCCATCTGGATTCCTCACATCAAGTTTTTTCCTCCCTCCATCTAGTTGTTAAATCTAATCTCACACATATTCATTCACAGAGAAGTAATTTGCAAAGCAGTGAGGAACACAATGGAATATATGGACAAGAACATTCCTCAAGAGCGAAAAAAGGAGTGGAAAAATGCAACAACATTTGGCATGTCTGAAGTGGATGCACTGAAAACTTGGGCAGCAACACCACCTGAAAAGTTTTGCGGAAACTCCAAAGTCAAATACCTTTGGGTGCTGAGGAAAAAGGGGAGAGTTCCACTGCCTGAGACTAGTGTTCCAACATACAATCCTTTAATTCATAACAAATGGTTCTCTCCTCTCTTCTTCATATCAGCTTCACATATGAAAGGTGGTCTCTGAAAGATGTGGCACGTTGCTGGTGGTGTTACATTTGGCACTATCAGGTCTCCATCCCATACAACCACTCGCGCTTTCTCTTTTGTGAAGTGATCACCACCAATACACAAATTTCAGTGGTTGGGATTCTTCATCAAACAGAGTATCATCATGAAAGATAGTTATGACAGAAAGGTGTTGGCATCAGTGCGGAATTCACTTGGAGTTGTTGGAGTTCTTGTTACCCTCCTTTTGTTTGGGAAGTGCCTGAGCGTTCCGGGCAAGGGGACTGACGACTGTGCGCTTTGGCCCCCGGACCATAACTACTTTGGAGTTTCTGTGTTGGTGAGTTACCTTTTTCTTGGAATGTAGGACACACTATGAATCCCTAAACCTCCACAGTTTTCAGTGTTCAGCTCATTTATTCTTTATGCTTTTTCCCTCGGCTCCAAGGTTCTTCATTTTTCTCTCTAAAAAATCTCGAATTCACTCTTCTGGCAGAAGAACATGTGGTACTGGTTCCCAATTTCCATTCTTATTGTAGGGACGATACCTTTTCCGTCTGAGTGGATTTGCCTATTCAGATCAATTGTATCAGCAAATGAAGCAATCGCAACGCCACCAACGACTCACAAAAATGAACAGACACACCCGAACCCGATTTTCATGGCTGTGGCTTCCGCTGTGATGCTGACTTCGACCTTCCTGTTCAGCAAATACACACTGAAGGAACCTTACAACCGCAACTCCCTGGTTTGTTTGTTTTTTAGTCCCGCAATCCCAATCACGCAATCACGCAATCACACAATCACACACGCAACTTAAAGCTTCACACCGCGCCAACTCAACGAATGAATGACACATACCGCAGGGTCTCGGAATCTTCGTGACCATCATTGGGCTGGTGATTTGGTATGATCGGTTTGTGATGGTCCTGCGTGTTGGTAGCACAGCACAGCAGATTCTACGACGCAACTACCCAACATACGACCTCACGTGGGGCAGGCACAAGATGGCCATGGCTGCATTCGTTTTTCTACTCGTAGCATACCTCGTTCTGTTCCTTGAGGTAAGAAAGCTCGGCATTACATCCCCGATCTGATGCCGATCTGCAAAGAACCGTGTGTTGTGAGTTAATTTTATTTCGTACTTCTCCACAACGTATTCTTTGGCGGAATGTCGTGTTGTGATCGAAGAGACGTGAAGATGGTCATAGTTGGGGATGGTAACGTCGGGAAGACCTCATTGCTGATGTGTTATGGGACAGGCTCTTTTCCCAGTGGAGTAGTGCCCCCGTTGTTTGAGCAGGCACTCTTCCCATAATGGCGTTTCCCCCTGAGTGTAATTCCACGTCAAATAGGACGCAGGCACATACATGTTGGAGCTTTTCTTTCTCAATTTATGCTATAAATCAGCTCACAGAAGTTATTTCGTCCAGGCACACAATCAAATCAAATGGAAACATATACAATATAAGGGTTGTTGATACCATAGGTTCATTTTTGGCCGCACTGCTGGATTTGCCTTTAAAATTCACTTGGGTTTCCTTAAAATGCAGGGACGGAAGAATATGATAGACTGAGGCCTCTTAGTTATCCGAATGCTGATGTATTCTTAGTGGGTTTCCAACTCCCCCTTTTTTTCTTTATTTCTTTCTCCCCTTAGGTTTGTTTTTCAGTGGGAAATCGTTTTTCCTGGGCCAGTGTTGATCAACAAGTTATGACCTTTTTCTTAATAACCCTCTTCCAGACATTGACACCTATTTCCTTTTATTTAGTGGTATCCCGAGGAATGTTTGATCACCTAGCCTCGATCAACTTTACATTCAGCATAGATTTCATACTTCTGCCCTCAAACCCGCCTTGTAATTGTTGGCACTAAGTGCGATTTGAGAGAGAATCATTCCGGTGATCAAGAACTTGTTTCCTATGGGATGGGCTGCGATGTACAGAATATACCTGTTAAATTCTACTTCCCTCTCTTAGGTTGCTAGGAGAATACATGCGGCTGCATACATAGAAGTAAGTGCCTTGACTGCTAAACATGTGGAAGATCTCTTCACTCTAGCACTCTTACTTACGACGAATTCAGTAGCCCAGCAGCCTAGACAAAGGTCAAAGTTTTCTCTGGTACTCCTACCACACGAGTAATATTCACTGCCTAAAACCACAATGAAAAGGAGAATTTGTGGAATACATTTGTTCCCCGCTCTATCTTAAAACCTAAAGGCCCGCGGAACCTTGAATGGGAAGCTCTCTATCTAAACTGTACTGCTACTAGGTAAAACACAAAATCT
Organism: Pelomyxa schiedti; assembly: GCA_020536535.1. Taxonomy (NCBI): domain Eukaryota; phylum Evosea; order Pelobiontida; family Pelomyxidae; genus Pelomyxa; species Pelomyxa schiedti. The sequence goes on from JAHLWZ010000720.1 coordinate 7,733, forward strand.
TTTCTGGAGTAGCCGATTCTTAAAGATATGGACATGCCCAAGTACTTCATGGGACAATCCTTTCTCTCATTGGTGGTTCACCTGAAAGGGATTCTGATACTGCGGGGGATATCACGCGATTCGACTACTCACAGAGAAGTTGGTTGCAGCCTATAACACCTTTTTCTCTGGGCTCCCCAAATCTTCCCAGTACCTTGAACTACATGACGTTTTTCGCATCAACGTTTGTGTTTGCTTCTACAGTGATTCAGAATTCTGTATTGACAATAACTATTTACTAGGTTAATCGATGCTGAGCTCATGTTCATCTTTGGAGGTTGCCTTCCATCTGTTTCCCGGGAGGCCTCACTGCCGGAAGCACATTGTACTTCATGTGCAACCAATACTCTCTCACGCCTGAACCTCAAGACTGGGGAGCTTTCATTTCTTGCAGTTGCAAACAATGTCGACTCTCCCTCTTCACGATATGGGTCAACAATGATAATTTGGAGCCGGAATCTATACATTTTCGCGGGGTAGATAGACACATTTAAATTGTGTACCCTTTCACCTCCATTTGTAGGTGTTCCTCCACTGGTATCTGTTCTGATTTATTTTGCTATAACTTGGACAACTGTTTATGGACCAAGGTGAGGCCTAGGGGGGGTTCTTTATTACCTCAACTGTTGACAGGTTTCCATTAACAACACAGGACGATTTCCAAGTGCAAGATGTCATCATACAGCGGTTTGTTACAAGTCCTCTATGATTGTGTTTGGTAATCAAGACTTTTTTCCTATGGGTCTCATTATATGCAGGTGGGATTGTCAATGAGCGAAGTCAAAATGACCTGTGGACATTAGGTAGAGTATACAAAAGTTCATTCTGCACATGAAGAACCACTTCACTAAAAGATCTCCTCTCCACTACATGGCTCAAGCCATCCACACGCGGAATTGACCCACCCTCAATGAAGGGGCATGCAGCAACTATTATTGGTGATACTATGTTTGTCTGTTCATTTCACTCTCTCCAAGGACGTATGATTGTGCTGAAGTATACATTCAGTGGTTTTTTCTTCCTGGCAACCTTATGTTTTCAGGCTCAATCTTCTAAATTGGGAATGGAGTGAGGTTTCCTGTTCCTCTTCACTTCCGGTGAGAGAGTTCCACGCTCTGAGTGCCTCTGAGAAAGGACTGTCCCTCATACTCTCAGGTGGAAGAACACCCACTCCAGCTCACGATACAGCAGGTCGCTACTCTAACACCTTTTCAAGTGGGACAAACCAAAAGTAGGAAAAATTCATGGTGATGCCTGGTTATTGAGGCTGTATAATGGTGCTTTTGAGTTGCTGCCCGCCTTTATGTGGGCCCATATCTTCTCCTTCTGTGACCCAAAATGCCTTTTCCTACTTTCAGCCGTATGCTGTTCAGTTCACCAGAAACAACAAAACAAAGGCTCTAACCTCATCTCATCCGCAGGTCTGCCGGGATTTTAGAACCCTAGTTGAAAGTGATCAACTGTGGGCAAGGTTCATTCCGCAGGACATACTCGACGCCAAAAGAGAAACCAAGGTTCCACTTAAAGCCTTGTTCCGTACCAGTGCTGCTCTCTTTGTTTATTCCACATACACCGATCCAAACAACAACTGGTACACCGCTATTCTCCTTTTCATGATTGACTTCGTACCAGGATTTACATTCCCTAAGACTTTTTGTTCTGTTCAACACATGAAACTTAAAAAAAAAAGTTTTCTTTTATCCATCACCCCCCATGAACACAGACAAAAAAGACTGCACCAAGCACCCTGGGGTTGCCTTTTAGGGCTTGTTCTTCTTGGGTTTGTTGGATTTAGGCTTGTTGGACTTGGGCTTGTTGGATTTGGGTTTGTTTCCCTTGTTCTTTGGCTTGTTGGATTTGGGCTTGTTTCCCTTGTTCTTGGGCTTTGGCTTGTCACCTTCTGGTACATTGGTAACAATTGTTGAAGTGGGTGCGGCCGGTGCTGTTGCGGCGGCAGTTGCGGGTGTGGGTGTGGGTGTGGGTGTGGTTGTAGAGGTTGGTGCAGCTTGTGTTGACTCTGATGCAGGTGTTGGTGTAGGAGTAGTAGAGCTAGGAGTGGCAGCTGGGGCAGGAGTTGGTTGGGGTGTAGAGTTAGGAGTCTGGGTTGGGCTAGGGGTAGTTGAGGGTTGGGTAGGGGTTGGGGTTGCTGGGGCTGGAGTTGTGCTAGCAGAAGTAGGAGTAGTCGTGGAGCTAGCGGGAGTCTCGGTAGAGGGTTGAGTGGGGGTGGGGGTGGGGGTAGAATTGGCCGGAACGTTCTCCTTTGCCTTTTGTGGTTGTGTCTTAGCGTTCTTCCCCTTGGCATTTTTCCCCTTGGCGTTTTTGCCCTGTTTCCCTTTGGTCTTGCTTGGAGAAGGAGCAGGGGCTGCTGCCGTAGGTGTTGTTGTATTTGATTGTGTTGCCGCGGAGGTGGTTGTGCTCGTGGTCGCGGTAGATACGGCCGGAGTTTCTGGGACCACAACTGGCACAAGAACGGGAGGTGGTTGATTCAAGTTGTTGGAGAAATCGTCTGCCATGACCCCAGGCTCGAGGGCGACCCTAGGTGCGAAGATACTGCTGTATCTGGGTACCTTGGGGAACAAAGTGGCAGCCACTGGGGGAGCTCCTCGTCGCACAAAAACTGTTGTTTTGAACTGAGCAATAGTCTCTCCGCGGGCTTCAAACAACACAGGATATGGATCCACCAATTCGTGTTGCATCATTTCAAAGATGCCGAGCTTAGCTCGTTTTTCGTCCAAAGCCCTTGATGGAGTTGAGTGCGGGTGAAGTAATTAGTAGGTTACCTCAGTGTGAAAGGGAAGGTGGGGAAATTTTGGTTTATTTGCCCCAGAACATATTGAGCGGCCTTGAACTTGAGGTTATACTCCTGGTTCACTGACCGCTTGAAGACGGTAGGCTTCACTTCGAGTTCTCTCGTCTTTCCTGGACCTGTGCTCATTACCACGTCTATTCCATAGACCTGAAGCCACTTAGAAAAGAAACACGAGCACAAACAGAAGAAAATACCTCATTTTCTTCTACAGCGAATTCCTCTGCTCGTTGATCCGGCATTGGCTTCTGTAAGATCACTTTGTTCCCGTCAATAACGAACCGCTTCATATCATGTGAAAGAACGCCCTCAAGAAGTGAGACTTTGAAATGCTCAGCAACTTTTTGCAAGGCAGCGGATATTTCATGGTTCTGGGCGGGAATTTAGGAAACTTGAGAGGAAAAAAAGAGAATGAAAACCTTTGCACCGGGTCTGAGCATATGGACAACCGTTCTGAGTCCGTGATATGCTGCAGCGATAACATCCGCTTTTCTCCCGGCCACTTCTCCAGCACCATCGGTAACCACGATTGTGTGGGCCACAACCGCGATGTATCCATCGATCTGGACACCAAGGTCTCTGAACGCAGGAATTAGATTACGGCGAAGGAAGAACTTCATAACCCACATTTTCGCGATATCGTTAAGTTTCAACGTGCTCTGGTCATCAGAAAGGGGAGAAAAGTGTCCCGCAACGTTGTTAACTGAAACACACGTCGGGAAGGCCACTCCTTTTTCCTTAACTGAAAATAGGCTGTTAGCTCAATGGGATGGAAAAAACCAAAGTGTACTTTTTGGGAACTTGGCCAGCGCGTCCAAGATGAACTTGTCACCAGCCTTACACACGTTGACGATTTTAGCTCCAGGTGTGGCGGCAGCGATAGCACACTCAAGGGCACCTGCATTACAGAAAACACAAAACAAAAAGAGAAAAAAAAACGGAAATAAGGTCAACGGTGATACTTAGTCACTAAGAAAAGCGACCGTTGGCGATGGTGGCGGCGTCTTGGTACTTCTTCAGAACAGCGGGGTTAGAGAGATCTGTGATTTCGTCTTCTTCCTCTTCATCGTCGTCGTCGCTCTCAATAGGTCTTCTGTTGGTCGCCATCACCGCCGATCTCTTGTTTAGTTTAACAACTAGAACCGAACGAATTAAAACAAAAAAGTGTTTTCCGCAATTATCTTGATTTTCACAGTTTAATTAAATCGTTTGATTTTTTGGTGACATCACCATTTCCTGCCGAGGACAACAACCCAAGGCACACCCGAGGCACTTCAGTTATTACTGACTTCATTCATGCATACAACAGGGAAGAAGAAGGCTTAGGTAGAAGAAAATATTTTTTTTGTTTAGAAATACAAGTAGAGAGACTACGTTTTTGGTGGGGTGAGAAGTGACTACAAAACAAATAGTTGAATAGCTGTATAGCGGGCCTGGTGGCCAGCTGGCTGATACGACTAGTGTGTCACTGTACAAGAAGTAGGAAGGAGCGGCAGTAATTAGGGCCGGCTTGCTTGCTTGCTGTGCGTGGGCCAAAATTTGTCACTGGTCTGTAGTGGGGGCCAACAGGCACGACCGCTCAGAAATTGGTGACCAACTGAATGGGTTGCACGATGCCTTCCGCTTCGAGGTTGATGTCTAAGGGGTTGCGTCTTACGTTGGTCACAAAGTCATTGTAGAAGGGTAGTGAGGCCACGGCATCGCGAACGGTTAGAAAGCTGGCAATCACGGCCCAGAATGTGGGTTGTAAAGCCTTCTTTGTGTCAGGGCTGTCTGGAGGGGTTGTTTCAGTTGGTGGGCTCCCGCTGGACTTGATAAGTGGAGTCTGGAAACTGGGAAAAGAAGCCAAGCGATGAAATACAACAGAGAGGAAGCCACGGTTCCCTGGATAGTCAGTGCTTAGCAACTTGTGTACGGCTTTCATGAAAGACACTGTCTGGTCTTGGGGTATCGTGGACTGGATAATTCGAACAACTATACTTATGGGAGGCTGATCATTCTGTGCGGGAGGCTTTTCTTCAACCTTCTCCACTTTGGCTGTTTCAAGATTAGAAGAGTACATATTCTGTGGGGAGCATACCAACTAGATTCACACGTTTCTCAGGTAAGATTTGTGGAGTTGGAGTTGCGGGTGGAGGTGGTGGCGGGACAAAACACGGAGAAATGAGCAATGGAGTCACAATATTTCCACCAATGGAGGCTGTTGACCCTGAGTGCTGTGAGAAAAGAGATACAAGGGTAAAGCTGGAAAACCTTTCTTGTAGCAGCGAGAGAGGATATTAAAAGGCTTGCTTTGCAATGTGCAATCCAGGAGATTAATGGAAACTACAAGGGCTGTATGCAAGTGATCCCTATCGAGTATGAGCGCATGAGGATGAACATTGTAAATAGTACCTAGAAGAAGTGCATATCGACTTCAGGCTGATAGTGTACTTCTCAATCCCGGTTGTCGGCTGAAAGTAGGGATGTACGGAAGTGGTGGAGAATTTCAACACTTTTGATTTACATTTTTGACATACAACTTCTGAAATGCACAGTTAAACACAAGTTATAGCATACGATAAAAGGAATGAAACCTTCAGTTGTACCGGGCCTGCAACAGCATGCAGATAATCCTGCCTGAAAAACTTGCTGCTCTTCTATTCTGTTAGCAGTACGCCAGGCTCTTGGCAATTCAATCCACAGCTGAAATTGTGTTGACAACTGATACAACAAAAAAAAAACAGCAAAAAAAGGAGTGGGACGACAAACCTCCTCCGTTTTGAATCGGAAGATTTTTGTAGAAGTCAATCGCAAGGAGACAGCTTGGTTCGGCAAATCGCCTCGGGGACAATTGACGTCAAGTAGGGGGGGAGGTATACGCGTATCACACAAGACAGACGCAGATCGAGTTCCGTTGCCGGCGACCCCTCGTGAGTGTTTCATGTTACAAGATCTTTTTTGTTTGTTCGTGTGTCTTTTGTGTGCGTTTTTTTAATTTTTTCAATATTGGGATTTCTGCTTTCCCTGATGAGTGTTTTGGGGTTGTGGACGATCAAATCTGGGAAGTCAAGGGCGTCCGGCGTGTGATGTCTTTTGAACCTGCCGTGGAATATGATGAGTTACGCTAATCTGCTCTTGTCGGTTATGCAGTCCTAACCGCGAAAATCGGTCCGATCTCGGAATGCGCTGAACCTCCCCAGCTTCCCAGCGCCTTATAAGGCAAAAAAGTAGTCACTGCCTGACGTACTTTCCCTGTTCCGGTGTAACCCGGCTTCAAAGTCGCTGTTTTGGTCGTAAACAAAACGAGCCCAGGACGACCTTGGTCATTGGTAGTCGCGTTGAAATCTTCATTTACGAGATAGAAAACAAGGAAAATTTCCAGACAAACACTGTGTTGTGGAGTTCGTTCGATGGTTTAGCGGAATGACAGTTTTGGCGACCAGGTTGGTCGGTTTGGGTGTTTGTTTATAGCAGTGCTCCCCGTATGGACTTTGACCTCGTGATAGTGGGTTTTGTTGTGGGTTGGGTTGTTATGTTTGTTGGTGTCGTGTGTGATGCGGAGGGTGCGGCTGGGGTCGCTGGCTTTGGAATCCCGCCGGATACTGCACTTTGTTGCGGTTCTCGTTGATAGGATTGTTTGTACATTTGCTGGTTGTTGTTTGCGGAAAAGGAGGTCAGAGTTATTTAAACCTAGATACTGCGAAAATGTGCGTACATCTTCTGCTTCTAGCACAGCGAAGTCCGTAATGTAGTTTTGTATGACTTCCACTGGTCGGAACAGATACTGGTGTTGCTTGTGCGCATCCAAGTTTTTATAGGCGGTGGTGAGCAGGCCAAGTTTGAAGAAGTTGACATAAGGCCCTTTGGAACCAGCTAGAGGGGTAGGCAAATTGGCAAGCTGCTCGGCATCAAGAAAGGTTTTATTTCCTTCTTCCACAAAAAATAGGTCTTGCAGTAACAGTCCTAAGCAGAATGTATTTTAGGCAGTCATCTTGAGAACGAAGGGTTCTACCAACATAGGGAACACAAAACCCGTAAGATTGTTTCAGTCTTTGTCTGTACTTCGAAAAATTGTTGGTTGGTTGAGTGAATTCCACAAGAAAATTGAAAACTTCTTTTGCAGCTCGAGAAAGACCCTTGGTGTGTGAGCTGTAATTGTTGGTTTTCGACAGTACATACAGACCAAGATTTTTTAAGTCTCGAGACTGGGGATTTTTGCAGACCAAGCATTACTTCAAAGCATGAATTGAAGTTGGAAAAGGTAAAGCAATGCTCTTGGAATAATGAGACTGATATGAACAGGAAAATTCATACGGGCTATTTCAATGAATCTTTCTATAACAGCTGTTCTCTTAGAAGCAGGCTCTGTTGTTACGATCTCTGATACAATCCATTTAGATACCTTTAAATAATTTAACAATGGGCAAAACTAGGAGCAGAACAGAGAATACATATTTTGAGAATGTTGTACATACATGATTAGAGAAGGAGATGTATTTTACTGTATTAGGTGCTTCCAGTGCGGCGCGAGATTTTTCTTGCCATACCTGAATTGTATTACAACAAGTGTTACCAATGACTTAGTTACTCTGTTTGTCAACTCAAAAATTGTTATGTCATTGTACAAATTCCACGCCATAAGTGTTAACTAGTTGGTAAAATAATTAGGGGTGAAGAGAAACAAGGTAACCGGACCTGTCTCGCAACTTCCAATGGATGAAAAGCTATTACAGAATGCTCTTCCTGGGTTCTTTGAGTTAAGAAATAGTGTTGCAGTGGAGGCTAACTGTTGATGAATGAAGCAGTATACTAGGAGGGAAGGCTCGGACTTTAGTCTTGATGATCGGTGTTAATCCAACAATAACCGGAAGAAAGGAAAACCTTTTCAGGGGGGAAATGGTAACTAAACCATTTGTTAGATTGGGAAAGGTAAAAAAAAAGGTAGACAGTATTACTAGGCCGTATCATCACAGACAAAACAAGTGGAACTTCTGCGCTGGCACGATTTTATTAAATTCTCTTTTATCATTGAGGTTGCTATTTCAGTTGCCTTTTCAGCTCTTATTACAATAAATAAAATAAATGATGGATAAAAAGTTTCTTTGATCTTGTACCTGATCATCATTCATCCCAAATGTTTCCTTTATAGTATTTATTGCAAGTTGCGCTTGGGGCAGGTCAGTAACACGTATTTTATACGATTTTGGAGTGTCACCTGGAAAAGACTGTTTATATTTGATCAAATTGAAGTGCCGTGTCTTGCAGTAGTCCTGAGATTTAAGAAGATTTGAAACCTCTTCAGTCGTGCAACGAGGGCCCACCAACTTCATTATTGAGACTTGTAGAAGCATTTTAAGCATCGGGTCAAGTTCTTCTGTCTGGATTGGTGAAGGGTCAACAGAAGGTGACGGTGGTGCAGGTGGGGGTGAAGTAGGCTTCGGCGGATTATCTGTTCGTGCAACTACTGCACTAGAGGGGTGTGAAGGAGGTTCTACGGTGGGAGCCGCACTGGGTGACACTGTGCTGGAACTGGGGTTGTGGGATGTGGTACTTGATGGAGGTTCAGGTGAGGCATTTCGGTGTTGGTACACACTGGATGACTTTGGACTGGGTGAAGGGGAGCCTGAGCGTTTCAACAGTTGTATTGGTGCAGTGATTGCGTGGGTCAATTTTGACTGAGTTGTTTCTTTTTCTTGTGGAGTGGGGTTTGAGATAACAGCAAGTTGGGGTGTCTCCCTTTCTCTGTGTCTCTTTAAGAAGGATGAGGACTCTGAACGTGAGCTAGTCGAAGGCGGTGGTGAGGGTGAAATGGTATCCACAGTACTTGATCTGTGCCTTCCTGACGCTGGAGAAGCAGAGGTTTCAGTGACATCAGAAGACACAGTCTTGTTAGAAGCCTGAAAGGATCCAATAGCCCTTGACTTCAATAAGCCAAGCTTTGTGCCTTTTCTTCCACGTTTCTCTTTACTCTCTGACTTCTTTTCCGCTTCTTTATCACGTTTCACCTTAACATCATCAGCCACTTTTTCTGTCTCAGGGAGTTTGTTGTCCATGTCTGGGGTGATCTTTGTTTCTGTGTCTTGACTGATAACAGAGTCAAGTTCGCTAGGGCTGAGGTTCAATTTCGAATCCGAGATAATGGAGCTTACAGTCAATGGCCCAGAAGCCAACAACTTGACACACTCCTCAATACTGTCTGTTTCGGCCTCACCAGTGATAGGAACTGGGTTTTCAGGGGAACTCTTAGTCAATGGTAATGCAGCATCTTCTTGCCAATGCATACGTGAAGTGATTTCACTAGTACACTAAAGAAGTTAAATCCTAGGGGGAAGTGTATGGACACACCAAAACTTCAAAGAGCTCATTCTTGATGAGAGCTTTAATTGCTTGGCCCATTTCTTGGTGAGGACTCCTCAACTTTGTCCCAAGAAAATTGGCAACGATGTTCAGAGAATTGGGGCAATGCCTCAACATGGACTTGGGCTTGGAAGCCCAGTGTTGTAAAACTTTCAGCACACTGTTTGTGATTAGAAGAACCAGGATGAGAGAGAATATACCTGGATCGAACTTGCTCGTTACTCTCTTCTAGGTTGCAGTGGGACGGACAGGGCAAAGGATTCTCGTACCTAGAGGGCTTTCGTAAGCCATTTCTTTGGGGTATAAACTTACCTGCTAATCAGTTGCTCAAGCATGGTGTCAGTGGATAAAAAGTAATGGTGTGTGTACAACAAAGAATCCACATATTCATCACTGATATAAGGGAGACACAAAACATCTTCCTAAGTGAGAAAAAAAGGTCTTGTTCTAGAAATTTAGTACCGCATAATGCTGTGGGTGTTGCAGCATGTACGTTATTATCCTTGCTGTGCAAGCAAGTGAAGTCAGAAAAAGGAAAGATGAAGTGGATATTACATTACGATTCCATCAATCCCGTACAACCCAATCCTTTCTATCAGCCCCATAGAACTAATGCCCTTATCGCCCCTACTTTCTTGGCACTTGGTCTCAGCTTTGCAGTTTGCATCCTCACTTTCGTCTTCTTTATCTTCTTCTTCCATCTCTTTTTGTATAGCTGCAAATTCCGAAGAAGCTTGCATCACTGGAAGTTTTTGTGAGAACATGTTTCCTACATAAAAAGTACAAGAGGGGAAAAGGGGGGGGAACCACAAAACACCTTTCTGAAACTGTTCAAACGGGGAATATTCCCATGAAGGGATACTGGGGCAGGAGTAAGTTCTCCGCAAAGCAAGTCCAGAATTTCCCGCGGCCGCGCTCAATGCAGTATCGTCTATCGACTGCAATTGCTGCTCACCCCTCCCAGTGGCAGCAACAGCAGGTGGTGTTGAATTAGCAGCCGAGGTGGCGGCGGAATTGTGGGATCGCGATGACGACGGAGAAAAGGAGGGGAACTGTGGTGCCTCGTTGGGATCCAACGAACTAGCCACGGAGACATTTAGTATGCACTGTCGCCGTCTGTTGGGCGGCCGCGTGATGACAGAATCAGATCCGCGTAGGGCCATCGGTTTTTTTTTTTTTTGGCTTCTTTTTTCCTTGCCTTTTTTTCATCTAGATTCCCGTTAAGCAGAGTGCACCTGGATTGATTCCCCTCAAGCGCACCGGTGTAGGAATGAAGGAGTGTAGTGTGCCCTGCAGGACTACGAACCGTTCGCACGGAAGGGATAAGGGATTCGTCTGTGTTGTGTGTGTGATGGGAGATCAGAGTCCTGAGTCCAGTTCCAGGTTGGGGTGACCTTGACTGAGACTAGTCACTGGGTTGGGTGGGACCACACCAGGTTCCTCGCAGCGAACTAGAGTGATGTCGGGAATCACTCCCAGATGGGCGTCTCATCACCACCAATCCACATTCTTATTTTTAATTTAAAAAGCCAAGGCACTTCACCCACCGCACCCGATACAAGTAGAATGCCCAAAGGCGCGACCAAGACTGCATCGGCAGAGAAGGCAGCCCCACGAAAACGACCTCCGCCAGCAAAGGAGGCCGAGGAAGATGAGGAGCCCAAGAACGAGGAGCCCGCCGCCGTAGAGGAGGAGGCCAAGGCTGAATCAGAGGAGGAGGCCAAGCCAGCCGATGCACCACCAACGACATCAACGACGACGAAGACTGCCGCTCCCAAAAAGACCAAGGCTGCGAAGCCAAAAGCCAAGGCGGCAAAGGAGGAACAATCAGAGGAGGAAGAGGAGGAAGAGGAAAAGGACGAGGACGAGGAGGAGGCCGAGAAGCCAGCTGAGACAAAACCAAAGAAAGCTCGTGCCACAACAACAACAACCACCGTAGTGGTATGTCTGCTTTTTTTTTTTTTTTTAAAATCTTTTTTCCCCGTGCTTCCTCTGATAATATATTATACGCATTGCTAACCAAGTCCTTATTTCTTTTTTTTTTTCTTCCTCTATTTGTATTAGACATCATCAATTTTGCCACCTAAAGAGCAATGGGAAGCCGCTGGGTCAGTGAAAGTAACCCTGGAAATGAAGCCAGTAATTTTCAGCACTGGGAGCTACGGCTTGAAACTGTAACGCTTCCCCTCATACTCCTCAATTCAATTCACTCACACATTCCCACAGAGAGAAGGGGAACAAATTTACTGCCCAGGTTCTAGGTGCTCCACGTAGCTTTATGTCTCTCGGAGCCAATTTTATCCTTGAGGGATCAGCACCCAGGCGTGGTGGTTACCGTCGTGGTGGCTCCTCCTGAGTCCGCAGACTGAAGCTCTATGAGAAACAAAAAATTTTACCTTTACGGTAATCAGAAAGAAAAGAATTTTAAAATTCTGTGACAATGTACCGCAAAACACCTTTAAAACCAGGCTACACATTGGCCACCTGGAATGCAAACTCACAGAGACTAATGCAAGAAGTAAGGCAGCTGTACAGCACTACCAACTTGTTCAACGTTTCCCTAAAACCAACACAAGCATTGGACGAATAGTAATTTCAACCCCATAATTGGGGCACCAGTCACAGCCGCGCAGCTGGCACAACACAAAACAGTGAATGACTTGTGGGTGTCTGTAAATGGAAGGGTGTATGACATCACTGTGTATGTTGACTACCATCCAGGTGGAAAGGAGACCCTGTTGTCCAGGGCCGGTGATGATGCAACTGTGGCAATAGGTGAGTCTCAGAGTTTTTCCCGTTTTCGAAAAAAAAAAGCTCACATTGACTGCAGGGAAGATACACCCTTGGGTGAAGATAGAAGCTTTGTTGCAGTTCTGCTACATTGGTCCCTTGGTTTAAAAACAATCCAGTGACACCCAAAGAGCGCAGTTTAACAGTTTACCCAGTTGCCCACTAGATCTGAAAAAAATCTCAGCTAGCACACTTCCGTACCTCGGCACAGAAAAGAAGGCCAACTTGGAGGGCAACGCCCCCTAAAAAGCCAAACCGAAACTAAACCAAAAACCAAAGAAAGAATTTTGATTATTAACAACCAACCAACAACCGGCGGTTTGGAAACAAACAAAACAAACAACGGCAATGGACCAACAACAGGTGCAACAAAAGCCACCCGTACAGCCCCCTCCTCAACAACCCCAACAGCCACCAATTCAACCCGGGCAGCCTCCATGGTCAGCGCTTTACGGGATGCCCCCGCAGCCCGGGATGAGCCCCTACGGCAGCACTATGGGACAGCCCAGCTACCCCCCTCCACCACAACAGCAACAGCAGCAGCAGCAACAAATACCGCAGCAACAGGGTTATCCACCACAACAGGGCTACCCACCACAGCCGAGTTATCCACCACAACAGCTCCCGTACCCACAATTCCCTCCCAGCCAACCGGGCATGATACAACCACCATATGGCCTGGTTGGTTATGGCGGCTATCCACCCCCACCGCAGCAACCGATGCCACCGCCGCAGTCCTACTTTCAGCCATTTACGCAAAGCCGCACTGAAAATGCGAATGTGCCTGACGACGAAGATGTGGAGCCATTCACGCCGGGAATCTCCACCATATCTAATACCGATGTTGGTTTTTTTTTTCTTTTCTTTTCTCGTAGATAGTTAAAGAACTGAATTAGGGAAGCACAAATGTTATCACGTGCACTCCAGCTTTGGAAGTAACTGAGGTATTACATACTGTTGGTCAGAATTTCTTTGGAATGGTATTTATACAACATCTTCACTGGGGGCTTTTGTATCTAACAATATAAAGCTTTCCATTGTTGCGAATCCTGCTTCTGATAAAGCCCCACGAGTACCTGTGGATATTGTGTGTCTTTGTTGTTCTAAAACCCCACTAACATTACTACTAGGTTGTTGTTGTGGACAGGTCGGGGTCAATGTCTGGAAGTAAAATGGCACTTGTAAAACAGACTCTATTATTCTTAGCTCAGCAGCTTTCTGCTCCAGACCGCTTCTCCCTTGTTACTTTTGATACTAGCGTTGATGTAATATGTGGTCTCAAGAGAATGTAATGTGCCTTGGCCTGTTGCCCATGCTAAGTTTACACAGGACCACACAAGGCAAGGCATTCGTGGAGTCTTCCATGTCCTTATTTGATGTATGATCAAACATTGTTTCGGATCGTTGCTTATACACTACCAAAGGCACGAGGTGGAACGGACATCACCATTGGTCTCAGAACGGGAGTGTCAGTCTTTAAGCAAGCAACACACCACAACCCTGTGTCGGCACTTTTACTACTTACGGATGGACAAGATTCTGCTGCCATCCATACTTGCCCTGGAATCATAGCCGATATGCCCTCATCTGGTGTTGTGCATACATTTGGATTTGGTATTGTGCCAATCACGCTAACTTTCACCTAATGGAGCACAGGCGCTGACCATGATGCTAAGGTATGTGCAGCTATTGCGGAAACTGGACATGGCACCTTCAACTACGTTGAAGGTAACTGCCTTCCAATGCCTTGGAAAAAAACCATTAATTTAATCACTAGCTGTGGAGACAATTGGCCCGGCCTTTGCCAATATGCTTGGTGGCCTTCTTAGTGTGGTGGCGCAAAACATTACTACTACTCTCACACCCATTCCTCCATACACTGTCGTGAAGGTAAACAGTCCTCTTTGAAAGAAATCTCATAAAAAAAAAACAGGCTCATACAACTTTCAAAACTGTTACAGAGGGCTCTTCAGTGCAAGTAAAGGTGCCGGATATCTTTGAAGAGGAGCGTAGAGATATCGTCTTTGAGTTTTCTGCTCCAAGATTAGAGCTTCAGGAGGATCTTCAAGCGGTTATAAATGTCTCAACAGTATTCACAAGGCCAGGGGGAGGTGCCCACACAGTGCCAGTTGAGTCCTTCAAGTTAAAGAGACCACAAACCGTATGTTACTCTCTTCTTCTGGATTTCATTTCCCGGTTAACCTTGATTTCTAGCTATCTCCTGATCACAAGGCAAACGTTAAAGTTGAGGAGCAACGAATGAGAGTGAAGGCTGCTGAGGCAATGGAGACTGCAGTTCAGCTAGGTACCGGGAATAGGCTTGCCGACGCACGTGGAGTTCTCAAAGGAGCCATTGAGGTTATCAAAGCCAGCCAATGTGTAGACAGCCCACTGTGCGTGAGCCTCCTTAACGACCTCCATGTATGCCGGAACTTCCCTTTACTTGTAATTCTCAATATCCCGTAATAGCAATGCCTGGAACGATTCGCCGATGTCACGCACTTCGCATCCGGTGGGCACGCCTATGCCAAAAGTGCACAGATACAGCACCAGCAGCAGAGGCAAGCATACCAACCGCAACCGGGAATACAACCCCCAATGTTCCTGGGCATGCTTCCAGGCATGCCAGGCCAGGCCCCCCCACCGGGAATGCCAGTAATGGGAATGCCTCCATCCGGAATGGTCCCGCCATCTTCAATGATGATGGGGGGTGCCTTTGGATACCCACAGGCACAACCACAGTCGGCCCCTCCTTGTCAGCCGTATTGCACCCCGAAAATGATGTTCGCACAGCAAAGTTATGCTTCCTACCAGCAACAGCAACCACAAGCATACCCCCCCCATAAAAACCCCTAAGTATCCCCTACCCTTCCTTGTACTTTTGGTTAAGAACCCAACCAAAACAAAATGTCTTTGAGGACTACAGTTCCTTTTTTTTTCACGCACTCTTTTGTGCAATTAGTGTTCTTTCATTGCAACTGTTGGCAATAAGCCACACCACTTTTACTTCTTTAAAGCCCAAGGCTGATACAGTGTCTGCAATAGCATTGGCAACATCTGGCTGTGCAATGCTGGGTGGTTTGTGCTGAAACTTGAGAGTGGCAATGAAGTATGACCCGTTGTGCATCATGTGCAACACACGGGAGAGGACACCAGGTATTTGTGATGGTGTACAGTTCATATCACAGCACACGATGTGGAAGTGGGAGTTGAGTGCGTGCAAATCGTGAAGGCTTTCATCTAGTGGTTTCTGAATATGAATTACTTTTGGAGACCTGGTGAGGGTCTCGTGTAGTGGAGCAGGATCAACTGCAACCACTCTTCCCGCATGTTTCTGAAGGTAAGATGTCCAGCCCCCCTTTTTTGCAAAATAAAATATTAAGACATTTCATAACTCTCAGTAGACAGTACCGGGGAGGCTCCAATGTCGAGAACTGCCCAGGAATTCTCAATTGGAATGGATAACCGCTCAATGGCCTCAATTCAGGGTCAGATTGAGAATAAATTAACTCCTCGTATAAGCAATTATCAACTTCAGTGGCCATTATAATTATGAGCAAAAAAGGTTGGTGAGGAGAAACCTCTTGTATTTTGTAATGAGCACGCGATATAGAAAAATCGCCTTCTCTCGGGTGCTGAATGAATGTGTCACCAAGAGTGTTGATTCCACAGTAGCACAAGTCATCAACCACCGCAACAGAAAGACAATGTGTATATGATTTAGCGTGCATTTTCAAGTGGTGGCCAACCAGACCAGTTCCAATTTCCCTCAAGTATTCCACAGGGTACACCTTGATAAACAAGGGTGATTTAATTACATTTAGTTAGTTGGTTAGCTTCCCCTCCCCATAAATTTCCTTTTCAACGTTCCCACCTGCAACCGATACACACAGCCGCTCCCATAATCCCCGCTTCCAGCTTGTTCCCTGGTGGCGAAATCAGCCACTGCCGCCACATCCAAGGGGCACACGTGGGTCCACATCAGGACTCTCTGCAGGCCCCCGCACAGCCACCCCCCATCCCCATCCCCGTCCCCGTCCCCCTCCCGCTCCCGCTCGCCCTCCGCCTCGCCTTCCCCCTCGGTCTTGCCCTCTCCTCTCCTTCTTCCTCTCCCCTCCTCGTCTTGGGCCTCCCCTCCTTCCTCCGTGCTCCGTGTGTGTGCGGAAGCGGGGGTGCCTGTGGGCGGGGGGGCGGCGCGCGAGTGGCACAGCGAGTTCAGTTTCCGCAGGGCGGCGAGGCACTGGGGCGCCCCGTGCCTGGCTCCAAACGCCAGCGCCGTGCACGACTGGCTGCAGTGGTGGCGCCCTTTCTCCGCCGTCTCCGCCTGGGTGTCTCCATTGTGGGAGCTCCTGCCCTGTGCATCATCAACTTGGCTGCTCGGTGCGTTTGCTGTTGCGGTCGTAGTCGTCGTTTCTGACGATGGCATGGTAGCCGTCTTGGGACTGATGCGCTGACCGAGTTCCGGAATGAGCTCCATCTCTGATATCTCCAGCATAAGGTCGGCAATGCGTGACGCATGCGTTTTTTGGCACACCAAGAGCAGGCCGCTGCAATACGCCGCCGTACGCGACGATGACATCTTCCAGGAACGCGGAGGAGAAAGAAATTTCAGGCGAAAGAAAATTTCAGTGTCCAAAGCTTTGGATTTACACTCCTTGCATAACCCCCTTACGGAGGATTTGACAGCGGAGCGGAGAGCAGGCTGGTTTTTTTATTTACAAGGGTGATTTGCGAGATAATGTAGTGGGTGCGGATGTGTGCCTTTGGTGAAACCTTGATGATTTCCCATCTTGGACTGAGCAATAATAAAAAAAAGCCGGACTCATGAATCGTTTTGTAGAAAGCGGCTCAACATAGTGGCTATATCTGCCGCATGAAAAAGGAGGGCTCTGGCATAGCTACAAGAGGGGCATTCCCTGCAGATAGTACAGTGCCCCACATACACAGAAGCCAGAAGCTCCCCTTGAGCATCCACAATTGGGTAACTCTCCCAGTGAATTGGCGTAGTGGCCCCAGTAATGGGAGCCACAATAGACCAAACTGAAGCCGAGCACTGATTGTTAACCAAGTGCGCTTGTGCTTCCCAAAATACACCTTGGGATTCTTTCTCTACATAGGTCTCACCCCAATCCAACTTTTGAAGCTTGATTGCTTGGGCAGTTTGGGAGATGGCTTGCGCAACCCAACAGTTTAAACAAACTGGTTTGCAATTCTGGTGTATCTTGAGAACGCTCTTCATTTGGAAAAAGGGGATACCTGATCAACAATCAATAAATGAAACTGCTGGAAGGACAGTTCAATAACTTCTAATACTTGTCTGATACAAGCCAAAGGGTCATTTGGAATAGGAGCTCCAACTGTACACGGCGAAGCTGGGGTGAAGACTGTTGGTGTGCATGGTGACATCGGACCTGATACAGAAAGAGGAAGAGCAGGCGACATGGCCATGGGAGACAAAGGTGAGAATGCGGGCTCAGGTTCTGGGACATGGGGTGTTCCCCCACAAGCAATAAAAATGGAAAATACGACTGACGTGCCGGTTTCGTCTTCAGATGACTTAGTGAGATAGGAAGAAAGAAGGGATTTACCAAATTGGGTCTCTGAATCTACAATTGTACTTCCCGCGGGGATACTAGGAACGCCCGCGGATTCATCGGAATTAATAATAATATTTTGCGGTTGCTCTGTGCTATTATTGACATTTCCGAGGTGGGGACCACATGAATTGGTTACTGTACCAACACATGGGTGGTTCCCAGCTGGAGAGGTGGTGTTGCTTCTGGACTGTGTTGTGTGAGATTCTGGAGTTTGAGGAGTGCCAGTGCGTGTGCTGGTGCTTGTGCTTCTGCCAAAGTGGCTGTTGTCGATGATTGTGCTGCTTCCAAAATTGGTTGATGTTGCCGTAGTGCATGATGTGCTTGTTGCATTATTGGATTTATCGTTAGTGAATTTTCGCGGAAAACGTGGCGTCCCGCCTGACTCTGAGTCGCTCGGCTGGTTGTTATTGCTTTCACAGCAGAACCGCCGGGGTTCCCCAGAGGCGTCAGAGTCGTCACTGCGCGGAGAATCAACGTCGTCATTGTCGCGGGCATCATTTACACTGACATCGCGGTATTTAATAATAGTAGTGGCGGCAGCAGAGACTTCCTCTGCCGCCGCTGTTGCAGTTGCAGTATCGCCGTTTCGTTTGCCTTCGGCCGCGCGGTGTGCATCACCGCCGGTGTCGAGCGACAAATCGCTGCAACGATCTTTGGCGTCCGCGCCGCTGCAACTGTAGCTGCTCAGATCGCGGGCCAGCGGCGAAGGCGGCGTGCACGCGCGGCACACGTCGCGCGTAGGAGATCCGGGGTGCGGAGGGGGGCCTTCGCTGCAGATCTTGGGCACACTGGGATCTGGGTTGTATTCCCTTGGGGGCGACGGTTTACGCATCGTGTGCCGTGGGCGATTTGTTTTTTAAAAAAACAGAAATTTAACTTAGCTGAGAGCTTCGAAGTTCGTCAGTTCAGCGATTTTTTTTTTGTAATTGCGCGATCCCTCTAAAAATAGAACCATCCATTCATCCCTGTTTAGTAAGGGAAAATTGTACTTGGCTTTTTCTTGCCTCGGCACAGCATTGTGACTGGTTTTGTTGTTTTCAACAGGAACTATTTTAATTTCGTTTTCGTCTAATAGATAGAGAGTGAGCTGAATACAGCATTGCCATTGTTGCAATTTGTGCTGTAGTCACATGGGGGGATATCCAGCCATGCCATGTCAG
Organism: Pelomyxa schiedti; assembly: GCA_020536535.1. Taxonomy (NCBI): domain Eukaryota; phylum Evosea; order Pelobiontida; family Pelomyxidae; genus Pelomyxa; species Pelomyxa schiedti. The sequence continues at coordinate 26,464 of JAHLWZ010000720.1, forward strand.
ATGCGTACTGGCCCCAGCTACTCATCACAAGTGTCATTCCATCCTTGAGTGGCTGTGTGAGCTGCGAGAGATAGCTGCTGCCACAGTCCGCATGTTCTATTCGGAACTGATTGAAGCCTTGGCTTAGAATAGTAACGATATTAACCTGTGGAGGGAGTCGATTGTTAGCCGGTGCAATTGAACAATTCTGTGGGTGAGAGAATAGATACCAGGTTGGTACCGTCAGATACGAAAGTAATATTGACTTGGAACGCTTGCTGGGTGTTGATGGTGTAGCCGGTGCCTGGACCATATGCGGTGGTCGACAGTTTGTATGTATTTTTGCCGCAACCACCACCTAGTGTTCAGTCAGTTGCTTAGTTCGTTGAATATTTCCAGTTGTTATACCGTCACAATAGTAGTATGGATATGTTGTCTGATCGCACTTATGGGGAGTAATATCAAAGGCATATGCATTGGCTTCCATAATATCCATTTCTGCACTGCGTTAAGTAGACCGGATTTTATTGAAATTTACCAGGGCAGTATATCCCGCAGACTTTATTGGCATCACAGTAGTAGTCTCCTAATATACTATTAACTGGAAACAAGTACTCTTTAAAAGAATACCGCAAGTTGTGGGATCGGGGGTATATCCGTTGTAAGCGGGCATCTGTGCGAGATAAAGAGCCAAATTGCAAGCACAGCCAATGGCGCTGAGGTCAACAGTGTATGATACAGTCTTTCCGAGAAGGGAAAACATTCTGAGCGCAACAAACACGTCTGTGTGTCAGAGAAGTAGAAGTTCATACTCCACTTACCTCCAAATTGTGGGACCGAAAGCTGTGGGGCACCCCGTAGCCAAATAAACCCTAGGGCCATGTCCCAACTTCAAAGAAGTCCCCGTTGGCCACACATTGCCCCATGCTCCATTGGATTCAACCACAGAAAGGTACCTAGACATGGGTGAGGGAATTTAAACAAAATCCTGTCTCTTTGGCTCAAAAAAAAAAAAAAAGGAATGAATAAAATCAGGGGTTGTTGAAACTCACTCGGGTTTCCCATCAACAGACACAGTGAGAGTGCCTGCACTAACGTCGTTTACACAGTCACCTGTACATGAAGTTATGGGACTCCCAAATCCACAACAGCAAACAGAAAAACTAACCTCCCACAAGCGCCACGAAGGTGGCAGCCAGCAACACCAAGATAACCGACTTCATGTTGTTGAAATTTTATCTTTTTTCTGTTTCCGTCGTTTCACTTTCTTTATGTTCACCGTTTGGAATTTTGACACACAGATGGAAGAAGACGAGTGAAAAAAAGGAAGAAAACTTGTAGATGAGGGTCACAAGTGAAAGAAAGTGTTTACATTGACAACACAACACAACCAACAAACGGCTTCTTTGGTTGTTGTGGTCACATACCAACAACACACAAAAGGTGCATTGCACCAAACACCAGGACAGTGTTGGCCCTCAGATAGTCAAAGTCAATAGTGTCATAGGTGTCAGTCTTAGCATGATGATTGGGATTAGCAAGTTGGCCGTGTGGCTCCAGCCTTGGTTCCCCAAGTCCGGTGCTGCAGAAGAATTCCGCAGGAAAACTGAGGAAGTCAGAGAGCCCGGCAAAGCGGCCGTGATGTGAAATGAGTGTGAGTGGTGTGTCCAAATGGGGGGAGCATATTTGCTCCAATGCGATCTGGTAGATAGGCTCAAGTGTGGGATGGGGTTGCTTGAGTGCAATGGCCCAGGAGTTCTCGTGGTTATATCTGCTTGTGGTGTTATTTTTTTTGTTTTGTTTTGTTTTGCTTTGGGAGCTAACCCGGCCATGTCCACTGTATGTACACTATGTATTTTCTGGAAAACTGATGGAACCAAAGAGCGGAGGAAGCTTAAACGTATGTTTGCTTAAGCAAAATAGGCAAAAGGATACCTTGCAAATTCCTCACTGCCGTTCAATCCTGTTTCTTCCAAATCAAAAAATACAAACAGTAGTGGTCTCTGGAGGAGTAAAACTTCATTTACTGGGGTGGGATTTTTACTGTTCTTATTGCCATTCTGTTGATAGCTAAAGCCACTTGTAGTACCAAGGCAACACCTTGTTTTGAAGGAAATTTATTTCTTGGGAAAAAAAAAATGTGATGAAATTGTTGATGCATACCAGTGCCATTGTCATCTGCTCCATGACAATTGACGGAATCGTAGTGTGCCCCCAAAACAATAACTGCAGCATGTTAGAGGCAATCAACATTTGCCATAACTGGGTGTAATACCTTCAGAGGAGCTTTTTTCAGAAGTAACAGTGGCAGGAATTATCCCAAATAGATTGGCTCCCTTTTCAGCCACCAGGCAATGTCTTATAGGTTTGATTCCATGACGTTCCATGATACTTGACAATTTGTTGACAACTTCCACTCGGTTATTAAGCCATTGCCTGTCTACGAGTGGCTTCCCACCAGCTTGGATTGGTGTCACACCTGAGAGCCAAGAAAGTGTTTGCCTGAGATTGTCTCTCCAATCCTACCAAAGAGAATAAGTAATTTGATTACAGTATTTAACAACTTCTTCCAACAATTCTTCCAGTGTGAGTGTGCCTGTTGAAGTCTTTGACAGTGCCTCAATAATCTCAGCTTGTTTGTAGTCCCTCTCTATGCTCGGTATTGATGGCTGACCCGGATCTGCAGCAGTGGATAGATCCGTCGGGACAAGGCTTTTATTACAGAGAGGCGTGGTTTGTTCCACGACTGGGCTTGCGGTCTCTGTTTGGTTAAAGGTCATAGCTGATGTCAAAACTTCATCACAGATAACTTGGATACTCTGTATTGCGGTTACCAAAAAAATTGGTGAAGGACACATCAGTGACAAACCTCCAACGGTGGGACAACAGAACAAGCAAAACACCATCCATCAATTCGCGGAGGTTCCTGCATCAGGAATTTAACTGACAGCATTACACAGTGCGGAAGCACTCCCATGTTACTTTCACCATCAATAGTGGGATTCACAGTCGGAGGAATAGCTAAAAATTCACAGTCAAAACCCAAAAAAGTAAAAATAGGCAAAAAAAAGATTGGGCACACCGTTTGCGTGTTTCACAGCACAAATACTGCAGAAATTGATGCCGCAATCCAGGCACACCCATAATTCCACCCCGTCAGCGTGGCCCAGAGGGCACAAATCGCACCCGCGGTGCAGCCACGACCCGAGCCCATCGTCCTCGAGCCACTTCATGAGTTCGTTCTCTGGGGTGTTTTTTTCCCAACGCCGGCGCCTCTCGGCCAATTCTGCCGCCGAAGGTGGAGCTGCAGCCGAAGCTGTCGAACTTGGTGGCGGCGGCGGCGACGAGGGCTCCTCAACCGCAGTTGCTGATGACGTGGATGACGCGCAAGTTACGTTTTGGTGCCTTTCTAGATGGGCAACGTGCGGGCACGCACTGCGTCGCAGGCTCGTAGTCGTGGTCGTGGTGGGAACAGAAATCGGCCCTTCCGATGCGGACATTCTCTCTTCGATTCTTCACTTTGTTCAAACGAAAAAAAAGAAGGGAAAAAAAACAGGGGAGGGCAATAACTTGTGGTGGTTTTTTTTCGTGCCATGGAATGACAGCAGTGACCCAACTTGACTCAGTGGCTGTTTTGGGTGGAGGTGAACTGGACCTTGCGGGGTCTTTTGGTGGAGGTCAGTTGATGCGATGGAGCCTGTGGCGTCGACGGGGGGCTGCGCTTGCGGGTTTCAGTTGCACAAGTGGTGGTGGTGTCGTGAGATTGCGTTGTGCTTGTACTTGTGGTTGTGGTTGTAGTTGCGGCGGCAGTTGTGCTACTGGACGAGGTGCTCGTTGTGGATTGTGGGTCTGTTTTGGTTTTGGGTTTGGGTTTTGCTTTTGCTTTGGATTTTGTTTTTGCTGGTGTTACTATGGGTTCTGCTTTTTCTTTTGGTTTTGGTTTTGGTTTTGGTTTTGCTTTGGGTTTTGTTTTTGCTGCTGTTGTGGGAAGTGGGGAAGGTGATGTGGACTGGAGTGGCGGAGTTACATGAGATGAGGGAATTTGGTTGGTGATTGTGGAATGGTGGGATTTCCTAACAAAGCAGGCCACAAAGAATCCAGTTGCTTGATCCTCCTTTGGATCCACGCGGATGCAATTTTCCGCTTGCGTGAACAGAGGCAACCCCCTGTGGGGCCAGCTTGGGAGCACCTTTTCGAGTTCAAAGGGTACGGAACTGCTGGCTCCAGTAATGTCAGTGGCATTTTCGCCAGTTAGTGCCCAACGAACTACATCCTCGTTTTCCTCTTGGTGAATGGAGCATGTGGAGTACACAACCCGTTGAACATTGGGGAAGGACAATGCGTGCCGGAGTATGAGCAACTGAAATTTGCGTAGTTGTCTCAGCCTAGAGAGATCTGGCTTTTCTTCTACTGTCTGTAGTTGCATTTCTGGCCTGTCTAGCATCCCAGAACCTGAACAGGATGGGTCAACAAGAATCTAGTGCTGAATGTTAATTCAAGGCAAAAAAGTGGGAGGGGGGTACATGGGTAACAGAAGAATATTGCTTGTCACGTGGTGAGACTTTAATGAAATCTTGGCACGTTGCAGTCACATTCTTTACGCCGCGTTGTTCAAGTAATTTTAGCATCATATCCAATCTTTTTTTGTCTTTGTCAAAAGCATAAATCTTCCCCTATAAATCCTCTTGTAAGAAAGGGTGACACTGTCAGAGAAAACAATCATATCACAAAATTGATAAGACAATTAAATTTATCTGTTTCATCGCCAAAGCAATACCGTATTGTTCATTATGGCAGCCAGGTGTGAAGTCTTGTTTCCAGGAGCTGAACATGAATCGATGACATGACTTCCTTGTGGCGGGTTGAGCACCATTGCAGGAATGCAGCTTGGTTTGGATTGAATAATCAGACTCCCCTTCTTTACTGCCTTGAAAGTGTGGACCTTCGCATCAGGTGCGAAGTGGAGTAATTCGGGTATATCACTATCAACTGTGGCCTATGGCAGTGTGGCAGAGTAAACAACTCTCTTCGCAGAGTATCAAGCATACCAATTTTGATGAAAATGTGGCCATCAGTGATGAAACACTAGTCATAAGAGTATTCACACGAGCACACTTAGGAACGGGCTTTGCTGGCAAATTTTCAGCCTGGTATTTTGCAAAAGCTTCCCTTATTTCTTTTTCGTGCCTCAATACCTCCTGAGTTACGTGAATCAAAAGAAATAAAACGATAAACAAAGTAGGCTCTATACCAAACCCCAAAAGCGAAATCGAAAAGAAAACGAAATAGAACCGTCTAATAGACCGATAGAACTCGCAGTACCTTCTCCAGAGATCCATTGCTTCTAATGCCACCGCCCAAAAGCATGTCCCTCACAAGAACCAACACCATTCCATTTCTAAACGCCGTTCTTTCATCCATATTCCCCACAGTTTTCGCTCTGCCCCCAGAACCTCCCATAACCCCGGCTCCGCCACTCAGCAGCCCGGTGTCTTTAAGGCAATCGCAGAGGACCTTCTGGCACTTGGCCGTCTCGGCCACGACGGCGTAGCACCCACGAGGATTCCTCACCCCAGGGGTAGAAAACGCCAAAGTACGCGGTGTGCCTTTGAACATTAAAACCCCGGCCATGATCTTGGCTGCGTCGCGGTACATCATCGCCATGAGTGACGTCCGGCAAAACTACAATTAAATAACCCAAGTAAATTAAAAACCGAAACTGATGAATAGCTAAAGAGCTAACGGTTAGACCGTTTCAAAAAAAAAAAAGCGTGCTAAAGAGACTTTTTGGTTTATTCCTACTTTAAGGTTTGTATTAGGTGTGTTAACAATCAGGATGCTGTTGGACAGAATCAGTAACACTGGAAGATTGAGACGGGAAAAGGTACCATTTCCGCCACTGTTCATTGCTAGTTCCACCAACTCTGCTTTGTGCAATTCGTCTTGTTGGTCAACCGACCGCAGTACTTCCGCGGCACTGGATTCTTGTTGCTCACCCGCAATTAGTAGCTCATCAAGAACAAGGTATGCCTTGAGTGGGTAAGTATAGTGAAGTGGAATAGCTTTGATTCCCTACTCTTGAAAAGTCATAGATAAGGTCAAGTTCTGTAACGTTACCAAAGTATTTATCCAAAATAAAAACTGTTCGTGAATTAATAAAGTGTCATAGAGGGATGGAGGTCACAAAGAAAAGTAGGGGAAAAAAATAGGAAGGAAAATAAATTGTTGCACAAGTAGAAAATATTAACTTAATTAATCCTCGTATACCAAAACGATGAATGAGTTCGAGCGTTATGAGTTCGTTGTCAGATTTGTCAACACAGAGTACAAAGTATAAACTGGCATATCTTTGTTGAAACAGTTATACTGGAAACCACAAAGTAGCCAGTGTGCAATGCTAAAAAAAAAGGCTGTGCACCTTTTATACACTACAGTAAATTCCCTCCATTCAATGAAATTACACATCGAGGAGCTTCTGTGAGTGACTTGAACAGCCAGTTCTTTAATAATGCGTTCCCTCTCCTTCTGTTGATATGGAACATACCTTCATTGTAGTTTACAAATCAAAGAGGGAGATTCGATGGGGAAACCCCAAACCATTTGGAGAGTCTCGTTTTTCCCTGCCTGTTGAGCATCAAGAAGAATTTGATCTGCCATTTTATGCACGTGAGTTTGGCGTCCGAGTTAAAAAAAAAAAAAAAAAAAAAACGTCGCACCGTCATCTTCGCTGTGTTGATGATGATGGAAAAACAAAAAAAAAAACAAGGCAGATTAGAACTTTGGAAAAATGGAACCGAAATGCCTTCAATCGAAACAAAAAACAGAAAAACACCAAGGGTGGTAGGCCATGCAACCAGGCACCGGGCGAACGACAGCGGAATGTCGTATTTTCCCAGATGGCGCTTTTCAGTGTTGGGAATCTCAGGGCTACAATACTGCGTTCGTTTCCTTTTTTTTTTTTCCTTACATTTTGTTTGTTTTGCACTTTTTGTTTTCTTTGGGCACTTGTAACTGAGGAAAAAGTGTCGAGTACTTGAGGGGCTTGAATATGGGCAGTGAGGCACCAGAATTTTGTGGTATTCCACACCCTCAATTTCGTACCCCTCCTGATTCATTAAGATAACATACGACAATTTTATTTGGAGCTGGGGAATGCTGTTGTTACCAGTGAACTTTCTACTGCACAGGCTATCTCTGCACTTCAAGCGGAACCAATTGTGTGTCAATGCCACTTGTGGTTTCATACCAACAAAAAAAAAAAAGGCTTCACCAGAGGCTCCATCTTTGTTAGCGGATGTGTTGTGGCTGATAGGTACACCTTCACAAGTAAAGCATATCTTAGTTTCGAACAGCCCTTAAACTGGACAACATTGATGATAAAAACTGCAAAAAGCTTTTAATAGCTTTCAGCAAAGAACTCATAGTACGAATCCAAGCAATATTTGCCATAATTAATTATGGCTGCTGAAGGGTATTCATGCTGTCAGCCCAGCCATTTTAAAGGAGAGAATGGAACCAGAATTCCTGGAGGCTATGGGCTGGACAACAAAAAAAATTTACGAGAGAAACACTATCAGAGTCAATGCTTCAGAAAGGTACATCATATAAACAGGCTGTGTGACACTTCACAAATGTTTCCTAGTATGTCACATCAAAAGGTGATGCTACTGCGTGAAGAGCCTGCAGGATATGCAAGACTTATAGCAGAATTAGATGGTGGTGTCACACTGGCTCCAGAGACTCTAAGTGATTTAATTTTCCGTGTTAATTCCCTTATTGGTACTTGATTTTAACCCTAGTCCAAACAATAATTCTTCATAAAGGCACATTTGATCTGGACACAAATAGGGTTTTTGACATCTTGCTTGAAGTGTTCGAGAAAAATCAACAAAACAAGTATTTCATTGATTTCATTGCATCCCTCGGGAAATTGTGTCCTCTTGCCCAACTTCTCTCTGTCAAATTTCGAAGTTATCAGGTCATGATGTACTGCAAAGTATCAAGTACTGATTTTTCTACAAGATTCCGGATTCCAAGGAAACCACACCAAGATCTTTGTATGATCTGACGGCTAGATTGTTACAGGCTGGTAGACTCACTCTTGAGGAAATTATTCCAAATGTAAGCCTAATCTGAGAGGGATGGCCATGATGGTTACATGTTTGCAGCTCCGTCCAACGGAGTCTGAAATGCGTACTGCCCACGATTCTTGGCTCGAACAAGCTGTTGCAGCTGCAAAGAAGCTTCGGTCATCTTACCCATCTGGTCATCCAGTGGTATCTCTTTCTTTCTGTCACAACCACCCAAGCAATTCTTAGATGGACAAACGTGCTACCAGACCAACAATCACCTATGTTATTGAAGGACGGGTGGTATGCCACATTCCTCTTTTCCCTTCCAATCCAACTTTACCAGGAAAATCAAAAACTTAACCTTGTGGAGTCCATGCTGACATTAGGTGATTATCCAGGAGCTCATCATCTTTTGAATCTTGTTACCCTCCTGATACCTGGTGCTCACCAATCAGTGTGTAACTTTCCCATTGTTCATTTGTAGTCATATTATGCCAACAGATAAACCGGCTTCTGTGCCAAAAAATACATAGCCTCATTGAACCTTACTACAGACCTCTTTCTCCAATTCTTCCTGGCAAAGGCGAAACAGGAATATCAACAGTCTCAATTATTCCTTTGTGTAAAGAGGTTGCTAGAATAGCATTAAATACACTCCATTTTAACACCTCTCAAGGTTTTACCACTTGTGAGGCATCTCAAGTGCTACTTGAGTAGTGATGTTGTTCTTTTTTGCAAGCTATGCCGTCTGCTGAAAGAATTCTTAGTTCTGAAAGTTGTTTTATTCACCAAAATTTCTTTTTTCCTAAAAATAATGTTGTAGGGCCTTGATGATGGTCCAAAACAGATCATCTACAAAGTTGTCAAGGAAGTGTTACTACCTTCACTTTCTCTTATACCATCCAATCCTGCTGTGTGTATTGAACTTTGGGACCTTTTGATGAAAATTCCATATCAACAACGGTACTTTGCATTCCTTGATTGGTCTGCTCACAGCAAAAGATATTCGATGTACAACCATTTAGTGGCTGTTACTTACAAGAAGTATCCCCCTCTGATAATTGCAGCAGCAGAAACCATGAATGACTCCAAGCAACAGTTAAAGTAAGAATACTGCACGTTTGAGGGAAAAAACTCATGTTCAGGCGCTTGTCTGCGGAGAACGTTAAAATGGTCGGAAGAAATATTGGAAAATTTAGTCATCACAATGCCCTCATATCCCTGGGAACACTTCTTGATCAAGTCGAGGTCAAAAAAGGAATCAGTGTGTGAGATACCAATACATTTGTAGGTTATAGCCGCTATGGCAACAGTTTCTATCGATGCCCTTAGAAATTTGACTGCTCTGTCATATGACATGTTGTGTTGTATCCTTTCATTTTTTATTACCCTTCATTTTGCACTCAATGGACTGGTCTCCACTTAATGGATGACTGGTTACTTCTCGTGCAGACAATCTCTCACATTACATTACCCTACACATTGAGAGTCCTAATGTGTGGAGTAGTGCACTATGATAAATGAAAATGGACCTAGTGTTTCCTTCACTTTCTCCTAGATCTTATTATAGAACATGTTTCAAGGCCAAGACAAAAAGTTAAGACAGATGGCGTCAGTAACTCCCAGTGGCTTCAAGGCTTGTCACTCTTTTGTGGGAATGTTTTCAGTCGATGTAAGTTTTCGAAATTGGACAATTTACTCATGAAGAAAAAGACACTACTGTACCACTTGAACCACTTCTAGTGTGCGTTATTTGGCAGTTGCGTGATGGGGATAGCTTTGATTTATTGGTGTGTTGTTTTCATTGGGTAAACACAGTCCTTTAATTTTGCCAGATACTCAAAGAAATTATTTCAAAAATGGCGGGAATTGAATATGGCGAAGACATTAGTGATGAAAACACAGACTGCCTGGCCGGTGGAGAATTACTTTTCTCCGAAGTGAGCCTTCTAACTTTTTCCCCCCCTAACCTTCAACCTCAGGCGATATCAATGGCTACAAATATGACACCACTTAGAAAACCCCCGTCTATAAAAAGGCTCCTGGAGGCATTGGTGTGCTGTGTTGCGGATCCAGTGTGAAATGACTGATGATTAGATAAACACTGGAATGGCCATCCCCCTGTACGTTACAATTGCTCAACAACGAGCCTATATTGCATATAAAAACGATGCCCCACACTTGAAGAGTATTGGTGATATGATTGACAAAGTGCAGGCCTATTTTTTATCCACAAATAACTTACCTATGTGACAGTGCCAAGAAACCCTTTTACAATATTCAGAGCTTCTAATTACACAGTTGTCTATGACCCAGTTGTCCATGATACCATCTCTCAAGGAGCTTATCCACATCTATGCTTTGGAGCCAGCTTCCGCATTCCATATATCTCGGGCCATTTTGCATGTAATCTTCATTATGTTCAAGGCTTTCTCTGCTTGACACTAATAAAAGGAGCGTTATTTTGTAAGAAAATCATCCCGAAAAACAGAGGAGGTGGGTGCCTAAATTTTATTTTTTTTTATTCAGCTGTCAACAGGATGAGGACAAACAGCGCCAGCAATTGATTCACACAATCAAGTCCACTTTACCCGAAACAATATGGCAAGGGATAAGGTAATCCTGTTGCTCAATCCCATCTAAATCCTTCAGCCCTGAATTATACACAACATTTTGGATGCTTACCCTCTCTGATATTCACTTCCCTCGAACAAAATATGATGACGAAATTCAAAAGCAAAAACAAATTCTTGACCAAATGGATCATGATCCTCTTCCAGTTTGTGTTTCTCTCATTTGTCACAACCAATGATATTGTTTAGGCGAACAAAACAAAAAAAGAAAGAGAAAAGGAGAGAAATGATCAAGTTCAACACATAACCGACTTGTCCAATGAAAGAGACAGGCAAGATAGAAACAGACAATTTGTTATGGATCGTCTCTCAAAGGATAAAAACTCTTGGATCAAAAAAAGTTGTTTTAACAGCTAGATACAACTTCCTCTAATCTGAGACAGGTGCGAATCATCACATTTTTTTGAGCACATTCTTGCAACACTGCATATTTCCACGCTGTATGTGGTCTGTTACTGACGCAGTGTTTTGTGCCAAGTTTGTGCAAATTTTGCACAATATTGGCACACCTAACTTCTTAACTTTGCAGTACTTTCATATGGTAACAACTGTTCTTTATTTTCTTTTTTCCTACCTTTCCCAGGTACTTAAAGATGTTACTGGGTTTTTATATTGCTGCACTGAAGGGGAAGCAGCCAGAATAGGTAACCCTACCGTCTTATTGTCACATGCTAATGAGATTTCAGGTTGTTTTGTGCGCGAAACGTTGCATTTGGTGGAGAGATGGCGTATGAGTAGCGATGAGGTATATCAAAAAGAGTGCTATAATCAGCCCGGCTTTGAAAATGATAGTCAACCGGTAAACCACTTTCTTTTTCCAGAAATGTTGATGCAACATTATGCAGCCTACAAAGCACCCCAAAGCAGATTATGATAAAGCGTGCTTTAGTTGGCATGTCGTTCTGACACTGGTGTGCATGAATGGACATCTTCTTTTCTTTTCACGGCAGGTAGGCATTCACTACTTTGCTGGAGTCTGAGGAATATATGGAAGTGCGAAATGGTCTTATAGTTCTGACAAAAATTGTTTCTGTATTCCCTATTTTAAAGCGCACACATGCCAAGTTGGAGAAAGTTGTAAATAAGCACCGTAAAAGTGAACGTGAAGATTTAAATTTGCTTGCCACAAGGTTTGTGGCACTGCCCCTCTTGAAATACTTATCTCATTCATGGAAGGTATGGTGCTTTATTGCATTCAAAAGAAGAGGACTTGCTTGATGACCAGGACTATGCCCCAAGTGTTGTGCAACTTGCAGCCGCTACAATATCATCCTCTACAGGAAAAGATGTCTCACTATCACAACCATCAGCTGCGTCTCAGCCACCTGCACACTCCATGCAACCTGTAACAAGGACCAACTCACAACACGCTATAGCCACACCTACCTCAGTGTCCGCGTCCCCAGCGTCGGCACAACCCCACTCTTCCCACCATGTCACATTACCCGCATCTCCAGTGAAAGGCGCGCCAACAACTTCCAGCACTACCGTGACATCATCCTCTCGTCAAGATGATGGCAAGTTACCCCGGGAAGAGGATTATAACTGCAACTCACAGTATTCTTAGGAAAATCTAAGTCTGGACATCATGTAGCTCAGTCTAGAGAGGAAATAATAGCACGGTAACACGCTTTGCAGTCTTTATTTTTATCTCTTCCTTAATAATGCACAGAGATGCTAAAGAGAAGAAAGATGTACCCATGGAAGACCACTCACGGACTCACTCCCCACATCTCCGCGATGATAGGTGATTCTGTCAAAAATCTTTCATATCATAATGTTCCACTCAGGAAAGATAGAGAACTGCATCACTCGAAAAGTGAAGAGCTTATCCTCCCAGAAAAGCGAAAGGAGGCACCCACACTGGAAGGGGGGGCAGATGATGATAGATGTATATCAAGCAATACAGTTTTCTGGATTTTTAATTTCTCTTTTAGCTAAGCGAAGACGTACCAAAAAGGATGATAAACCAGACACACTATCATCAGATGGTCATTTAGTTCCACAACCACAGGCGCAAACCTCAATACCGCCGTCACTTCCACCTCAGACAGTCAACAAGGACCCAAAGGTTTACCCTTTCTGTTTAAATGTCCCAAAGAAACCCCTTTTAGAAAAGGCGCACAGATGATGTACCTGCATCGACAAGGCCTAAGGACAAAAAAGAGGAAATCAGTGGACAGTCCTCTGTGGGGTCTGGTGTGGCTTCTATGCCACCTCCCCCTGCCTCTCCCAGGGAGAAAGAAATAGTACGCAGTTCTTCGGCGGATCGTGAAAGGGAAAGAGATAGAGAAAGGGACAGAGAGAGGGAAAGAGATTCCAGATCAGAGAAGGGAGAGTACCGAGATAGACCAAGAAGCGATCACAGGGAATCTCCTGCAACATCTGGATCCTTAAGTACCAGTGGTTTGTCCTTTCCAATCCGGTAAATAAACCTTATTAAAAATCTTCTAGATAAAAGTGGGGTGAAATCTCCTCACAGAGAAGAGTCCCGCCCAGGTTTATAGTTTACGTTCTTCGTGACTTAAATGTAACTGACGCTCCCCAGATAGGTCTCATGAACGTCGATCCTCCAAAGATGCTGAAGACCAAATTCAACGCGAGCCAGAACGATCCAATTCCCCCATGATTGGCAATTCTAACAGCCTAGCTATGAATTCTCATCATCACCATCACCATCATCAAAAAGAAAAGGAGAAAGACTCCCTTGAAAAATCACCAACAGTAGCACCCGTTTCCTCTGCAGCTCCAGTAGCACACAACCCACCACCACAAACCCCGCACCCTCAACCGGTTCCAAATATCCCGCAACAAACCACATTGGCAAGTACTTCTGGGCCTACTCCAGTGCAGTCTGCAACACAACTACAAAGAAAGGATACCCCAACGCTCAGTGCAAGTACTTCCAGTGGAAGTGCAGCAAAGAAAGACACCAAAGATACCCCCAGCAGTGGCTCAACACCAAATTCTAGCAGTGGCAGTGTTGGAGTTAGTGGTACCTCGAGCGGATCCACCTCAGAGAAACGGGTTGTAAGAATTAACCGACAGCCGTCTTCAACCAGGGCGGCTGCTTCAAGCAGGTTGTTAAATTTCTCAAACACAAATTACTGACAATAACAATCGTACTTCAGTGGATCATCCAGCGGGAACACCACCGTGGTCGTTGTAAGTGGAAGCAAGCAAGATGGGCGACATGAGAGAGATCTATCCCAGAGCAAATCCGCGAGTTCTGGTTCCAGTAGCAGCTCCCAACAGAAACGGGGTAGCGAAAAAGAGTATGTAAAAAGAAGCCCAACAACAACTCCCTTCACAATTTTAATAATGTTGCTTAGGTCTAGCATGAAGAGGTCTCCTCATCGCAAAGACAGAATGTAGTAGAAATAGCTATCCCCACTCATCTCCTATAAGGTGACACAGGCGGCAGGCAAGACGGCCATAGTTTCAGTAATTCTTGTTGCAGATTGAATAAATCAATGTGAAGGACTTTGTCACCACCCACAAATTCCTCTATCACACTCGCACCGGGACCATACACCCCAGAATGTGGCCCCCTCTCTCCCATGAGGCCTGTACTTGTACACACACCAAATTCTATCCTTTCTTGCCACTCCACAACAGGCTCCTGTTTTTTGTGAATGCGTGAGTTTTCTGTTTGTTTGGAGCGGGCTCCAAGTTGGGTGGCAGACGAACCTTTGGGTTTGGCCTAATCACGATGGCTTGCATTCTGCCGTTACTGGCGCTACCTTCTTGACACCACAACTTTATGCCAATTACCAAGGGAGCGGCGCCGCCGTCATTGTGGGACAACGCCGTGCAGATGCGCAACAGCCTCTCCTCAAAGCGACGACGGGGCTCGTGCTGCGCCACGTCGAGGACCAGCGCCGCTTGCTTCCCCGTCGCCGTCGAGCGCAACAGCGACATGCACGCGGTGGTGGCCCACGACGGCGCCTGGTCGGTAGGCGAAGCAGAAGCCTTGATGCACGTGTGGAACAGCCAGCTGGTGTCGTTGCCGTTGTTGCGATCAGAGATGAACCTGGCTGCGCCGCGCCTGAGGCTGCTTGGGGGCTCCAGGACTCTGACTAGGCCCAGTGCTTGGCCGGTGGTTCCAGGGGCAGAGGGAATGTGCCACTCCAGCTTGATGTCTTCTTTCGGCGCTGTGCTGTCATTGATGATGCACCCACTTCTGTTTGGGATGGGGGGTGGTGAGTGGAAATGTGTCCGGCGGGAAAACCACCGGCACCTGTATGCCAGCATTGAAAGCAGAGTCTCAAAGGCACGGAAGCTAACACCGTGCAAATTCAGGGAGTCTGTGCTGGGTCCTCCTGTCTCGTGTATTGCCCTCACTGCCCGCATCCATTCCTTCAGTGTCACCTTGTTGGACATGCTTTCTTTTTTTTTTTTGTTTCCCCTCTACCAATAAAAGGGGCAGAAGATTAAAAATCCAAAACGTCAAATGTGTATTAAAATAAATACAGTGGAATTCGTCATTCCTCGTTGAGTGGGAAAAAGAAGTGCTGAATGTTTGCCAGGTCCAGGAATGGGTCGGATGTGGATTGCTTTGCGGAGGTTGTTGCTGTGGCCGTTTGTGTCTCACTGGGCAGAGGGAGCAACGGGATGCTGGTATGTGTGCGGGGTCGTTTTGGGGTTGGTGCGAGAACGTTAGTTGGTGTTGTTGGCGTTGTTGGTGCTTGTGTTCTCTTCCCCGTAGTCCTAGTTTAGGGGTAAAGGACATACAGGGTTGGGGGAATATTACCTCTTGCAGCAGTCGTGTTTACAGGTTTGCTGTGAAGTGGCAATTAGTTGTGGTTTGTTGGTGAGAAAAGTTGCTTTACCTTGTTTTTGCAGTTGTGCTTGCAGGTGAAGACGGATACATTTTTAAGCTTTTCAGGTGTAGTTACCGGTGGGTGTGGAAAGGATTTCTTTGGTGGTGATGGGTCTAAATCGATTACACCGTTCTGATCTGTAACAAACTGTATCGCCGGTGAAGGAGTGGCAGGCTGTTGTAGTATTGAGGAAGATGGCTGCACACTGAACTGCGGAATATCCAGTAAATCAAAATCGTCAATGTCAAATAGGAAGTCGAAGTCTGCGCCCTCATTCGTGATGCTGGGTGTGGTTTCTTGAGAAGTTGCGACTGGTTGTGGAGTAGGCGGGCTCACGAAGTCGCTCATTGATTTTTGGATCTTACGATGTGGCTGGGATGGAGTTTGAGGGGACAGTGTAACAACTGGTGTTGGTGGATCAGGGAAGTCGACTGTAAAAGAGAATTTGGAATCCAGGCCCACTGGAAATAATCAAATACTCACTATAAATCTCTTCTACTACTTACAGTACTGCTCACAGAATAGAAATGCGTCATAGAGGTAATTTCCTTTTTCTGGTCTTGTCACTGCAAGAAGTTCAGTTCGGGTGGTGTTTGATCTACTACTTAGAGGGGTTTAGAAGTGACCAAGCAAGATGAAGAACTCACGCACGTATATTTCTTCTGGAAAACGATCTTGCTGTTATTCGTGACCATAATGTAAAAGCACGGACAATGGGGGTATACTGTCTCCCCCACAGATATAGAGTAATCCAATTTAAGGTCGGCTTGGGCTGCACTTTTTTTAACAGGCGATACTGCCTGAAGCAGAGTCAATAGAGTCCGTAAAAAGTTAATTGCCTGTGAAAGGATAATTGACGTGCTTGGGAGATGTGAGAGAGCTTGTTTGACTTGATTCCCCCAGGGTGCATGACGATTGCAGATAAGTTCGAGTTTTCTAGGGTCAGCTTCCTGCATAGAAGAGAAGGAGCTGATGCCGTCTGGTCGGGCTGGTGAGAAAATGGGTGGGAAAAAAACAAAACAAATACTCTCAGAAAGTGACTTCGCATATGAATCCCCAATGCCTTCTAAATGTATTGTTATGCTACCCTGCTATTATAAACACGTACGAGAATACCAATTTGCCGTAAGATTAACGTACTTTCAGGCCACATTCTGGCATGTAAGCACTGTGTTCTACTGAACTGTGAATCAATCTAAAACAAAGTGAAGATAACTTACAGAGAAATTGCAGTTGCCACAGGTTCAAAAGAATCTCTTTCTAATAGTACACTTATCAATGCCCGAGAGATACGACCAATACAAGAAAAGATCTAGGAGAACGTTTATTACTTGTTGCTGATCGGTAATAGGGAGTACGATTGAAGAATCCTGTTTCAAACTCCAGTCCTCAATGGTAACAGCCTGCGAAACATCACTCACAGCCCAGAAAAAAAAAAAAGAACGAAGATACATCGAGAGCAGCTTGTATAAGAGTATTGACTAGTTGGAGGTTATTTAGATTGTGCTCAATAGCAAGAGAACCTTTATGGGAGTCCGTGGTAACTTTTCCAACAGGGTATCGAACTTTCAAGGAAGAAAGTTGCTTCTTCTCGGTAGCTCTCTGGGGAAGGGAAGGGTTTTACCTCAATGAACACGAATTGTACCAATCTTATCTCACGAAACTCTTTTGCATGAGCCAGGATATCAAGTAAGTCTTTCCTGAGTGAGGCTAATCCCATAAAATGTAATTTACTAACCAGTATAAGAATATTTTATTGTAACAGATGAAAAGAGTTTCATCTGCATTGGGAGATCAGCTCAGACAAACTACCAATGGGAGAAGCGGAACCGTGTCATAGGAGACGTAATAGCTTGCCATTATTCTTCCGCGTTCTGTTAATAAGTAACAGGCTTCCAAGTTAGTAAAAAGTAACCTGTTGCTTCAATATTAAGATTGTCATCCATTGCAATTAAACCTATTCCATGTTAAACAATTTATTTTGGTTGTTGAGATGTCAGAGAGATACCTTGGGAAGAAAGTTCGTTAAGGTCCTGAATGCATAACTCTTGCATCCTATTCATCTGTTGATGAAATTAGAGTAAGGAGTAGGGACCTGGTGAGTAACGCCGGGTTATCTCCTACACAGCTGTATTAATGGCAAAGGTGTGACTAATAACTCAACCTGGTGGGATGTTGTAATGTTTAGGATTTTTTTGCAGCCGCTGCAATGGATTTTAGACTCGTAAGGAAGTCATAGCCGTACATGATAAAAGTAAGTTGACTTGAGCCAGTTTATGGCAAAGTCAATATCAGTTATAGTCTGGGGAAAACAATTAAGAGTGGACGCTTGGATAGATAGGTTGTTATACCCTCAACACCACTTCACTCACTAGGTGCTCTTTCAGGTTCTGCTGTGATTAATAGACTTTCATTTCAAAAGAGCAATAAACCTGGATTAAACTGGAGAGGTACTTAATGAAAAATCTGACTTTAAGAAAGAGCGTACCAACTTTCAATGATCTCCTTCCGTGAGACCACTGATTCCCACTTATGCTTATTGTCATTGGAAGTCATAATGACTGCTGTTGCAGAGGAATCAAACTGAGCAGAGTTAAAATTCATTAGTTAGGGAAAGGTTTTTCTACCTGAGGTCTTCCTGCCCGCCCAATCATCTGCAAAATGTCCAGTTGACTTAATTCCTGATTTAAAATGTTATATAAATTTCAAAGGATAACTAAGTATACTTCATAGCCAGATCCATGCCGGTAGTGTACAGTGGATTTGATTATCACCAAGTGGGCAGGAAGATTTACACCAGTGGCCACTAATCATATATTTACATTCCTTAAAAGAACCCCCATGGGAAGTGAAACAATACAGGTACTCGTTGTGCTTGACATGGGTGTTAGGAATGGTAAAATTAACAAAGGAAGGGTACCACAGAACAGCCAGTTTTTGGTCTATAAATAGTGCTTCCACGAGTGCGCGGTCCTTTGTGATAAAAATGAGTTGCATTTCTAGTGGGACTACATACTTGCAAAGAAGAGCCTGCACTGTGAAACCCAATCCCTATGGAACTTAGCTTACACAGAAGAATTTTGCAAAGAATTGAGGACACCTTTTTTTAAACAATCTTTTCAATGTAAGAAAATCACCAAAAATTAAAGGGAAATAATTCTTAAAATGGAGTACCAGAAAGTGTAGGATCATGAGTTTGCCGTGATACTTCCAGTAGCCTGTACGGAATGAAAATTTGTTTGTAGAGTGGCCTACCTGTTGTAATCAATGGAAAACTGTTTGAGATATGTTGTGTCTTTTGTCAGGTACTGGGCAGTTTGTGATGCCCCTTTTCGGGAGGAGCAAAACTTGTTTTCGTGAGGAAAAGTAAAAGTTAAGGAAAGTAAACCACTAACACTGGACGACCATTACTGTACTTTTCAATGATGGATGGGATCTATTAAGAATCAATAAGTGTGACCCATAATTCCAATACCTTGAAAATTAAATTTCTGTCAAAAAGAAATTCGTTTTTTGTGCTCTTTGGGAATCCTGGCCATCTTCAGTAAAGTTTGATCAAAAACATATAGTACCTGTCACAACAATTTGTAGAGGAACAGGGCGGAATTCTAGCACAGTAGTCAGTGGAAGTTAGGTGATATAATACTGCCTACCTTCTCCAAACCAAAAAGTAGAGTTTTGAGGGGCTCCGAGCCTGCACTCAGATAAGATATTTAGAGAAATACCATTGAATACCAAGAAGATATATCCTCAATATTAGGGAAAGTGGCTGAAACGGCAATAAATCTCAATTCACTTACAGTACACTGACACATGCTTTCTGCAGATCTGACAGTTTTCATCCTGTTGTGGTTGAGTACAAGGCAATTAAAATTCTCAACCTTGAAATCACTGCTTCCAAAGTTGCACCCCGGGAAGAAGCAAGCAAGTGTACCTTTCATTGTAAGTTTGGCACCCATCTACTAACATTTGGTACTTCATCAATTAAAAGTAAGCCAATTTTTCCAATGAATAGAAGATTGTCTTTCCAGTGACGAGTAACACTATCCCACTTCTCTTTTTTTGTGAAGTTAAAACAACACAGTAAATATGCCAGTGACATCACCAGGAGTCGTCAAGCTACTTTAGGTTGACTAAGGCAAAAAAAAAAAAAAATTACATGATATCAGAAGAGGACAGTTCACTGTAATCAGTTATTTCTGTGTCTCCAGTAAGTTCCTTGCCTTGGATACGTTAGTTGTGCAGGAAAGAAAAAAGCAACATTCTATAGGAGGATCCAAAACAGAAAATCTTTTTTTCCAATCTGTGAACGTTTGTTGGCAAAGAGCCTAAAGAAATAACCATAAGACAGCAGGTGAAAGACATGGTCTGGTTTACTTTGGCTGGTGCCATGTAGATTACTTTTGCTGGAGAGTTTGGAGGTCTCCTGGAAATAAGACGACATATAGCAAGCAAGAATAACATAGTTTTTCCTGATGCAGTGGGTGCACTCACAACAACATTCAAATCACTGGAAGATATCAACAAAATTGTTTCTTGGAGAGAATTGTGCCTGTTAAAAATGGTATCGAAGCACGCTGATTGTACTTTTCAAGCCAAGGTGGGTGAATGACAATTTGCAGGGAGAGCAGTGTACCTTTGTTGAAAAATTTATGAGGAGAGAAAAGTGGCTCAAAGCGTGTCCCCACAGCAGAAACAGGTAAATTTCCAATGTTGGAACACGTGATTAGTTGGTTAGGATTTGTCACTGCAGGGGAGGGACTTTTATCTACTAGTGGCTTTGAAAACAGTTGTGCAAGAAATTTTGATTGTCTTGGCCTTGGTGTTGAGAGTGTAGACGGCACAGAGTTAGTGGGTCGAGTTTGAGCAGCGCAGTGAGTGTTGTGTATGCTAACTGGATTAATCCTTGGTGTACAAAGTTTCGGAGCTGAGATTGGGGAAACGGAAGAAGAAGTGCTAAGAACACGTCGAGAATGCAGTTGGTCCTGAGATGCATTGTGCTGTATGACACATTTTTGCTTGTGCGGCCCTTCACACACAGCCTTGGTAGGAGGGTCAGGGGATAGAGACAAATCTGAGAAGTCGTCGCTCGAGGACATCGATTTAGTTGTCATTGTGGTGCAGAGATCCACCAAAAAAGATGGCACACGAGCGCAGGCAATTAACTCATAGCTGTCAAAACTTTTGGCAGAAACACAAACAACCCACAGCTCGGCCAACAACAAAAACCACAACACGACGATGCACGTGGTGTCAAAAGGAAAGAAATGACACCAATGCCCGGCTCAAACGCCAACACTCATTGTTTCGTCAGTTTTTTTGAAGTCAACAATCAGACAAAGAAAAAAAAACCACCGCTTACAACGAGGGACGGTCATGAGTGGGGTTCCGGGGGGAACGACGACTACGAGCGAAACGGTGCGGAGTGCATTCATGGACCAGGCAGAGCCATGGGTTTCGTGCACAACGGCGTCCTCTGCGTCTTTGGCCAGTTCTGCGTACGAGAGTGCAACAAATACCAAGGAAAAAGACACAACGTCGCCTTCATCACTAAGTGCATCGGCAGGACGCGGCGAGCAGGAGACATGTGTCCTTTCGCCACCTCCACTCCAACAACTCCAATCACATAATGTAAATACAACTGTATCAGTAGTCGATGTGGCTGAGGGCACAGGAGAGGTTCCTGATTCTACTTCCATGTCAGGTTCGTATCTGATGAGCTTTTCACTGCTTTAATTTTGATGCAGACGAACAGTTTGCTGAATTTCTGGCTAACCAAGAGAAGGAAGAAATGTTACTCTCAAAGTGTTTCTTGTAGTTACCCAACTTACATGTAGGGACCGCCTGCAAGCTGAGAAGCGAAGGCAAGAAGAGGAAGATGAAAGAATGGCGCAGGAATTGGCAGCAAGTCTTTCAACTGCACCTCGAAAGTTTGGCTACAGACGTGTACTGGCTTACTACTTATAAAATCCATAGAGCTCCAGTTGGTGAGAGTCCCACTGAACACGATGAGGCAGAGCATACACAAACACACCAACTCCTGGTATCTCACGATGAAGAACTGGCCAGGCAATTGCAGTCTGAATTTAACACAGACAGCGTTGAAGCACCTCCTGATGTTGTTTTTTCCCCCTCCCCCCCTTTTTAACCTTTTTTTAAAAGTTGCGCAACATACCAGTTAGACTACGTTTCCCAAGTAACTTGTGTGTAATCCTCAATTTAAATATCTTTCACACACCACTTCATAGCGATCCAGAGAAGATACGGCTGATGGTAAGTACCGTTTGTTTCTGACTTGTACTGTTTCACCATGGAATGGTTGACAGGAGGCTCTTTTTTCTATGCATGCACCTCGCCTGGTTCCATCAGTAGATTTTCGGACAGATGTAACTCCTTTTCCTCCTATTCTCTCTCGAGTTCCAGAAGAACATTCAGAGATTCCATCTTCACCAGTGAGCACTGTAAGGCCTCCTCTTTTTAATTCATTCTAACCTGGAGGGACAGCGATTGTCCTCCCGTAGGCTGCAAGCCGCTCTTAGTGGTAACAGTGAGTCCTCATATGAAGTTCTAGCTTCTTTTTGCAGCACAAATTTGACTTGGAAACTAGGATTTGTTACAACTCGGAGAAATGATTGGACCTGCTGTTCCTAGAGGCGCCACTGCAGAAGTAATAGACACACTTCCAATTCACAAATTTGAGTCCAGTGTCACTGAAAATGATAAGTAAGCGGGTGCTGCCCTTATTCCTTTAACACTTGTAAAAGATGTGGAATATGTCTTGAGGACTATGAAAAAGTATGGCACGTTCAATAACTTTCTTGAGTTAACCATGTTTTGCCCAGGGAACCCTTCTTCGAATCTTGCCGAATTGCCATCATTCATTCCACAAAACATGCATAGGTTTGTATGCTTTTTCCTCTCATAGCCTAACACTCCCAGATAAGTGGCTTTCTATCAACAAAGTGTGCCCCGTGTGCCGCGAAAGTATTTTGAGTTGAGGAATTTTGGGACTCACACAGCTGGACGTTTACTGGCTGGTTCTAACGCAGCTTATGGTTCCGTGATGCAGTCTTACTAGTAGTTACCCAACATGAAACAAAAAAACCTGAAAACGGGAAAAAAAAAGCCCGACAAAGCACGGAAAAAATGGACGAGCAACAGGAGAGGCGACTGCTTGGACTTGGAGGCACGGTCACGCCGGTGAAAGTGAGGAAGATGAGCTCCCTTATTGCATCTGGGCTGGTAGTGTCCAGACACATTCTCGAGGGGATCACAACGGAGGCGGGGTTTCACGATCTTCTGGCTGGTTCGTATTTCGTTGTTTGAGTGAATGCATTCGATTGTGGGAGTAAATACCGACGCGCTGCCTTTTTCCGGTCACTCGTTCATTAGACTTGAAAGAAGAGCGGTTTGAGGCGGACAAGAAACTTGAAGAAGCCAGGCGCGATCAGATAAAGCAACAGCAGAGGGAAGAGGCTATTGCGGAGACCAAGAAAATTGAAATGCAGTTGCATAAGGAAGAGAATGAGAAGTTCGAGTCTGCCTCCTCCAGTATTGTGAAACTTATGGAAGGTCACCCTCTCGAACAATCAGCGCAAGTGGCCTTGTCAAAGATGCCAAAGACTTGGGAGTCTGCCACTACTTTGAGGTTGCTTACCACGGCCTCCTCGGTTGTGAAGCATTTTGGACTTGGTACTTTCCTTCAAGTTTTTGATTTTAGTACTTATTCATGCGTTGGATCACTGTTGAATTGGTTATTTTAGAGCCCCATGAAGGTTCGCCTACAGTTCCGTTTTTTTTTTTTTTTTCCTCATCAACACCAAAAATCCAGTCACTCAAGTGCCACCTGGAACTATTTATAATGGCACCTTATTTGAAAGGGACCTCGCTTGCACGCAGCTACTAAAGTGTTTGCTCTCAAAAAGAGGTAATCCATGCACCCCAATTATGGATCAATGCTACGGTGCTGGAAAAACCACCCTGGCACATGGGTTCCGCAATGTCATACAACAAATGTTGAGAGTGGCCTCCAACACGGAGTTACAGGCTTTTGTCAGGGAAAACAAAGAAGAGTTCGACAAGTTGATTTCCTCCGTTTATGTTCGGATCACTTTCAATACTGTCCGTGACGAGCATTTACTGAAACCCGATTTGAGTGAAGAGGAATATGATGAATTCCTTAAATCAAAGATACGTGCCGCATTGGCCTTATTTCTTTCCCAGCCTGAATTGGAGAAGCCCAACACCCCTATTACTGAACTAGCTTCATGGGTCACCACGGTGGCACCTAATACTTCATTTTTGTTCCATTTTGATGACGTAGGTGCAATCGAAGCCAGCAAGGATGTGTGTCAATCCCTTCAGTACAGTTGATTTTTAATAGTACTAAGGCAATACAAAATCTCTACCGTCTTTGGAATGTAGCACATGGGCTGGGCCATTTCTATATTCTTTCTGGGAGATCTGAGTATCTGCACTGGATTGGGAAAAATACCCCCTTTCCAGGCAAACCTATAACATTTAGAAAGTATGTGGCTCAACAATTACCAGTACCACTGAGCTAAGTGAAACTTAAAAAGGGGCTATTCCTCTCCTGTACCGACATCCCTGATCTCTGTCTCGGTATTTACTGTGAGAGGTTAGGCATTCCTGCTTTGTGTTTTCTTATATCCTCTTAGGCATAGCAGAACTATCTGAATCCTACTCTATGCTGCCACTATCCAAGTCTGAAAACTCTTTGCAATTAATCTTCCAGTTCACTGGGGGAGTACCGCGGGTGGTGAGAGACTTGCTTTTACATCTTCGGACAGTAAAGGGATTTGAATGCTCGGACCCTAATGAGATATTTCAGTTCTTAACTTCAAAAACTACTATAAGGTTGGATATATTTCACTGCTAGGACCAACCATTTATCAGGTTCTTGAAGGCGTTTCCTGAAGATCTCTTTTCTTGGCCACAAGGGGGAATCGGCAATTTACTGGAAATTGCTTGGGCTGGAGTCTCTGTTGATGAAGCTACAGCAGTCATCGATAACGAACCAATGCCCCTTGTCTTGGCCAGGTACTTTGCAAGGAATACTCTCCTTAACTTTTTACTAGGTATGGCTTATACACCTACTTCTCAGAAGGATCCACTGGGCAGGTGATTCTACCCTATTATAAAATCTTGGACCATTTAAGGTGCCTCTTCGTTGAGATACACAATATTGCGCAGCCCACCTTGTTACTGAATTTTCCTAGTTCCAATTTTTTGAATATGTCTATACCGCAGCCTGGTGATCAGTTAGAGTATCTAGTCATGAGGATGCTACTACTGCGCTGTAGTATCCTGAATGTACAGAACACTACCTGGGCATGTGTTGGCCTACCTGTTTTAGATGAATTGCATATTCCTTTTGTAAGGATTACCACAGGTACGCCACTACTCGTTTCACATTCACTTTACCAGCAACTAGCGTTGCCTGCTGCACGTATACATTCTGCTGGAAGCTCTTCGAGTACTGATGCTGCCTTGTTTATGGCTGCTGTCAATGGAGAAATGTTCACTGCCACTGTACCCGTATTTTTCCTCTTTGCCTTTCGCACTTGTAAAAGCACATAGCAACAGTTCACAAGGAATATGATGCCGGAGCTTGCCCGTTTTATGAAGTACGGTGTTTTCTACTACCACCTCCCACAATCCGGGAGCGCCGACGCCGATATTCTCATTGGTCCAAACCGGTTGTGCTCATTTCAAATGAAGAACCTTAGCACCCCTTATGAAGTGTCTCACCTGCGATCCGAGGCACAGAAATCGGTGGTTTGTGTCTATTTCTTTAACGTGAAATCCTAATTCAAAATGCATTCTCTCTAGGTTCCTGGCTGGACTGTGAACTTACTCCTTGTTTGCACGTCAGGGATTTCAACAGGGCCAAATGAAGATTACCAAGAGACCTTCTCATTTGGGCATGACACTGTTGTGTGCACAGCCTTGAGCCTGCGTTCCATTGAACATTTCCTTGGTCCCGTTCTGCTGTCTGCATACAGGAGCGGCACTCTGCTTACCAACGCTGTTCACCAGAAGAAGTTTTCTTTGTTGCACAGCTGAGGCTACTTAACAAGTGGAATTAGTACCTCAATGTCAAATAGTACAATCTTCGACTCTGGGGCTCGAGAGAACCTTGGATTACCAAAAAAGAAAAACCTCCCTTCCCCATTTTTTCATATGGCTGAATAAAAAAAACACCAGACCGCGGATCCTGAGGGACGATAACGAAAATGACAGCGTTACGGTCCGTTGATTATTTTATTCTGCCATATTGCTTGTCCCGCTCCACAGGAGGAGAGTACGATGGACTCCCGACAGTTCACCTCTAAAAGCAACTAAAGAGCGGGAGTGGGAGAAGGCAGAAGAACAAGCAGCAAGACGGTTCGGTCCCTCAACCGTTGTTGGTTCTTTGAAGGCACACTTGGTAACCATAACCAGAACGAGAATGTGTGCGTCAAGTACGGGGGGGACAAAGTCTGGCGTCAGGGGGTGCCGACAAGAACAGGGCCGCGACAACAAAGTGACGCGGCGGTTGTTTTGTTGTTGCGGCGAACAGTGAAGTCGAAGAAAAGAGGGAGTTGCCTCTGGTACACCCCCGGGGAGCAAGATACCTCGCCATGTTACTGCACAACTGCCACTGGCACTGATTGTGCTGTTTATACTACTGCTGTTGCTACTACTACTACAGCTGATGACAAAGGCACCCCGAAAACTCTACCACTACCACCTTGTGTAGTGATGCTGACAATGGCGATGCAAAAATTAGAGCAGGAAAGACTCCCTACCAAACGAGATCGGTAAGAAGCAAGCAAAAAAAAGAAAAACTCAAGGTGATAGAAGAAGGATTTTGGATGCAAGAACTGGGTGTAAACTTGAATTTGCATAGACATCAGCTAAATTAGTCCCGGAATTCGTCCGATCACTGGAAACAGTGGCAAAGGTACTGCACTACGTACATTGAGACCTGCGGCCTGAAAACGTATGAATTTACATGCACCAACAGCTTCCTAAATCTCCCACTTTCCAATTCTCCGTCCCGAATAGTTGTTGGCAACAGTGGACCGCAACACATCAGAATCCCATACTCTTATCATTGATTGGGGGTGTGCAGTGCCAGCCGGACTGTACAAAGCTACTCTGGTACTATCCGCTATGAATCCCACAATGTCTGGGGCCACTGAAGGTCAATGACAAGAATATCGGTGTGACTCTGGCCGGGGACTTTGGGTGTCTTGTTCTGTACGATGCTGCTGTGAACGTTGGGTCTTGTGCCAACAATTGCTGCACTGAGAGAGCCCTTGGATGCATGGCTTATGTGGGAACAAGCACTTACCCACGCACTGGGAAACATCCCTGCAACTATGATGCAGTAATCCAAGAGTTGTGCAGTATCCTGTTTATGTTGGAGCTCCTACATAGAATGAAAACAAAAAAAGAAAAGCAATATTGTTCCTCAAAGCTTACCAAATTTGAACACCGAAAATAAATTGCGATGCAACGGGGAAGGAGGCTCCCGCACGAAGGAAGCAGCGGCGGCGGCTGCGACGACCACAGCACGGAGGAAGATGATTTCCGCAGCCAGGTTGGGGACACTCCTCGCCGCCGGGCCAGCGGCAACGCCAGCCACAGGGGGAAAGGGGGGGAGAGGAGGGGGCGGGACCCGCTGCCCAGCGGCAGGCACCACGCAGCGACGGGGGCAGGGGGGAGGCTGGCGGTCCGGGGGAGCCGCCCGGGGGCGCCCCAGCGGCTGGGCTTCGAGGGACCGGGCAGGCCGGCGGCTGCGGCTGCGGCGCTTGGTGGGCACAGGGGCGGCAGCATCGGGGTGGATGACAGGAGAATTATGGGGGACGGTGCGAGTGAGGGAGCCGATGTGGATGGCGCCGTGGGTGATTATGATGAGGAATTAAGCCCGGGTGATTGCGGGGGAGAACAAGTACTGCTTTTTGCTCTTATGACTCATTCTCACTCCCATAATAGTGCGGGGGATGCCTGGAAAAGAATCAGATTATACATGTACCCTGCACCATTTTTTTTTTTTTCTTCTTTTTCAAGAAAAGGAATAAACGAAAAACCAGGAGCTGGAAGCTGAACTGAAAAGTACCAAGGAAGACTTCGACATATACAAAGAAGGAGGGGCAGGTTGATTTTAGCCCTATTTTCTCTTCTCTGTGTTCATTCTGTTTAGAGGCAGAAATTAACATTGCAAGACATGAGCTCAGTGAGAGCCTTCGTGAGAATAAGGCATATATTCGGGAGATCAAAAAATTGAAAGAAGATGTAAGGATGCTACTAGATGACAAATCACGGTTGACGAATGTAAGTTAGTATATGTTGGTTTAGCAATTAATGGGGTTCAGGAGAATAACAGCTGCAAAGACACTCTTGAGATGATGGGGAAAGATATGGATGATGTGAAGCATAAACTCAAAGAGACCACTACCACAGTTTGTAACCAGAAAGCCAGAATTGAAGGAAACAAAGACTTTAAACAACAACTACAAGTAGCTTATTCTACACGTGATTGGGTTCCCACAACCTAAAGGAAAAAAACCAAGAACTATTATTGTGTCTCTCAGACCTTGAGAGTGTCAACAAGGAAAATACTACTCTAAGACAGCAACTGGAGGAGGCTGTGAAAGACTCTTCACAACTCATCAGCGAATTGAAGCAGTATTTTGCATCTCTTGTATTCCTATTTTTATTTCCAATTAGGGTCAAGTCCAGATTAGTTCTTGCACAGGAAAACCTAGAAGATGAGAAAAATAAATCTCTCGCATGTGTGTGAAACCACCTATGGTTCTACTGTTGACAAACGATATATCAGTATCACAGAAAAATGAGAAACTGCGACTACAACTGCAGAAAACTGAAAAACAGCTACATGAAGCAGATCGAGTCAATGAACAATATGTCTCTGACTTGGACCACAAATTAGAAGAATACAAGGTTAAACTAAAATCCTTCACCAACTTTCTTAGATTCTATATAAACAGCGATCAAGTGAAACGCAACAAGTACATGCAAGGATACAGGACGAGAGTCGTAGCACCTCTGTCAATGAAGTTCGAGCAGCTCTGTACAAGTGTGGTAGTCATAGAAGGTAATTGTACTCGTGTTAACATTACCTAAGAAGCAGCATATCAAGCAAAATGTGCTGAATATCAAGCCCTACAAAAAGACTTCGAGGAGCTCAGTGTTCATCTTGTTGACCTTGAAGATCAAATACAGTCCACAGTAAGTTTCCAGTTAACAGTACCACTTGTAATGACAAAACAGGAGGCGCACCCTCATCAAACAACTGTCGTCAACGTTCCCCCAAAATCTAGTTCCCCTGTTCCAAAAAAAATCAAGGAACACCATCTCCGAGCAAAGGCTCATCTTGAGCAAACGTGTGCCACCTAACAAGAGCCTTTTTTGCACACTACTTATTATGTTAAAACACTTATACCTAAACACTGAAAGTAGAGGGAAAATATGACAACAATATATAGACTCCAAGCTGAGAGGAAACAAAGTGCTTCAGAACACCAAGAACTAGTGGAATTACGCAATAAATTGCAAGAGATAGAAAATGGTTGGGTGCCTTTCCACTACTGTAATTTCGTCTTCAACAAATTAACTTATTCTGCCCATTAGGGGATGATGTTCTTTTTTCTGCACATGAGGAAATTAGAGCTTTAAAAGCGAATGTTAAATGTAGAGATGATGATATTAATAGGTACATTAGATTTCTCCTAATCATTATGCCAAGTAAAACTTTTCAAAAAGGCTTACTAGTGAACTAAACCGGCAAATGAAAACTTTGGACGATATTACAGAGGAAAATAATGCTTTGAGAGCAAAGCTGGGAATAAAGGGAAAATCAAAGCTTTTGAGCAACATTGGTACAGACTATAGCTTTGGAAATGCAGGTTCCATAAATCTTATTCCCCATGGGTAATCCTTTCAGGATAAACTGAAATCCTTGAATCGTCAATACAAACAACAGATCAACTCAATGAAAGAAGAAATAGCTAACTTGAAGTTAGAACTCGATGACCACAGAATAAAAGTACCCTTTCTCATGGTCAAATCAAATGTTAATATAGTGGATCTTAGTTAATGCAATCAGCAATAAATAGTGCCAGGACTTCCGCACAATCGAGTCCAAGTGAGCCCAAGCAGTTTTTTTTATCGATAATCTTCTCTTAGGAGAAACGAACCCTAATACGGTGGAATCCTCATTACAAGAACTGCAAGAACTTCTTGAGAGCACACAGCAACAACTTGAAGACACTCAAGAAAGAAATCATCAACTGCAGGTACTTCCTATGTCCAAAACACTTTTTTGAAAGAAATCAAGTTAGAGTTGAGTAGCAGACCAATTGCCTACGCACCACAGAGCACGGGTCAAGGAATACTGGATGAAAATGCGAAGCTAAAAACATTCATCTCTGATTATCTCAAATCAAACGTGCCTTACCAAGTAATTCTCAGATGTTTGTTGTTTCAAGATCTTAGGTTAACCCAGGAACTTGCATCTGCAGTGAGCCATTTGACTAAATTATTACAGCACGATCAAAATGTGGCTGATCAAGACCACCATCAGCAACAAATGGCATTATTGAATAAATTAGTGAACATGGCTGATACACAGCACAATCCGACATTGGAGCGATCCAAGTCGAATTTACCTCTTGGAAGTGTATCAAGATTGAATCCTCATACAACCGAAGAAAATGTAAGAATGCAGGAACAAGTGTCAAAGCTATCGTCACAAATAGTCCAATTACAGACACAACTGAAGGTGAGGTTTGAACACAACTCATACATTTGTCTTATGTTCCAGGTGTCTGAGGAAATTAACAGGCAAAAAGACAGTCAATTAAGGGAACTAAAGCACCTACTGGCTGGAGGGGAGTCCCAATCGTCACCTTCGAAGCTGAGGGATTCCGACTCTTCTTTAATCTCCCTTCAATCTATGTACAAAGCTGCTCAAGAAACAATCTCCTCTCTACAGCAGTCTATTACGAAAAAGGACGAAGCTGTAGCCAAGTAACTTTTTACCTCCGCTGGCCATTTAACCAATCAGTAGGTTCCAGAAAATGATCAGTTCAACAAGAGAGAGCCATCTTGCTGAGAAGCAGGCACATCTCCATGAACTTTGATTGTACTCATTTTATCAGGGACTAGAACTCGAAGTTGCTAGGTTGCAGGACAAATTGTCCCAACAGGCGAATACCGTTATACAGCCACAGCTCACTTTAGAGTGTACTCCCCTCAGGTAGCAATCCATCCCGACCTGTTGACCAGAAATAAATTCCCCCTTTTTAAACAAGTGATGAGAAGGTCATTCCTCTGGAACAAGCTAAAAAGTTATCAGAAAGGCAAAATTCCCAGATATCCAAACTCACACAGCAGCTTAGCGAAGCCGAACAGGTATGATAAACAGTTTGAATCACAAATTGAATTACAATAGGAAGTAGGCACACTGAAAGCCAAAATTGCAAGCACAACTCCTGTCGTAGAAAAACTCACTGCCGAGCTTCAGGTTAATTTTAGTGTTGTTGATTCTGTCTAAGAAAGTAGGCTGCCAAGCTCCAACTGTCAAATTCAGAACACTTGCATGCTGTAGCTCTTCAAAAGTTAGAAACAGAGAAAGCCAAGCTCATACTCGAACTGAAAGCAAAACAGCATTTACTACACGAGAAAGTAATTTCTTGCATACACAATACTTAATTACCCACATTCCTCTGACATGTTAAATCCCAAGGAGGCCGAAATAGAGAAACTGCACAACATGCTATCCGTGGAGAAAGCTAAAGCACTCGTAGTTGCAGCACCACCCACACCCCAAAGAGGAAACAGCCACCCCGGAAGTCCTCAGAATTCCTCCCGAGTGGTAACTACTCCCTAGTTTGCCCTTTCTATTTTTTTGTATTCTAACCAACCGGCACATGCACAACAGGTTGTAAATAGACAAGCCCCCGGCCGCTCTTGATGTAACACCTCTCAACTCTACTCTCATTGTAACTGGAAATGTACAAACAAAAGAAACAACTTGGACATATCTCACTTCAATCCATTTTAAAATTTCAAAATAAAAAAAAAAAACAAACACGATGGCGCCTTCCGCAGTGCGAGCACTTGCTCGTGTTGTAGGAGTGCTTTGTGCGGTAGTTGTTATTATGGGTGCCGATGTGCGAAGTGCGAATAGAACGGCAGATGGGAGAGGATGCATTCACACGAAACTTTCCGCTCACTGTTCTTTTGCCCCACAGAAGGATTGGTCATACATGATGTGAGTGACTGAGGTTTTAGCTCTTCTTCTTTTCACTGTCTGTGTGGGGGTGATTGATTGAAGTTCTGGAATAGATTCGTTGTTACCTGGCCGGGAACGTTTTGTAGGGATGGTTGCTGCAGGGTACCTCAGTACACTCCTCATCTTGATCCAGGGTTCATTATACATGGGCTGTGGCCGGACTATGACGGCGGCAAAGACAAGTTTCCGGTGTGCTGCGAAAGTAGATACTATTCTGAGGAGGCAGTGAAATTGGTCTGTGCAAGTGAGGCTGAATTCGCGGCACTCACACAATCCAGTTGAAAGGCCACGAAGAGTTGCAGCAACAATTGGCAGTGGCGTGGCCGGCACTGAAACAGTGCAATTTTTTGCAGTACGAATATGACAAACATGGAACATGTGCCTCCACAGTGTATGATGGTGAAAATGGTCCACTGGACTACTGGACAGCAGCGGTCAACTTGTGGTACAGCAAAATGACACAGTGTATAGTCTTTATTGTGAACAGGAATAAACACAATTTCCTTGAGACATTATCACGAGCAGGGATCAAACACAGCACTCCTGATGAAGTTTTCTACTATCACCCTCTCTTGGACATTCTTTCTATTCTACAAAAGGACACTGGCACAAAGAGTTAGCCTCCATCAAAAAGCCACAAATAACTTACTCCAACACAGTTGGAATTACCTGTGATGGCAATATGCTCAAAGAAATAAAGTTGTGTGTGGGCCGGCCTTCCCCATCCAACAAGCACTATCTTTCTCCAATAGACTGTCCCAATGCTCTCCTCAGAGAAGAGAACTCTTGTACTAAATACAACAAAATCATCATTCCTCAGTTCACAAACATCACCAACACAATGGGATGTTCTGCAAGTCAGGCTTAAATTGTATTTCCTTGTAGAATTTTTTGTTACGTTATGGGTTGTACATTAAGCCTGCATATCGATAGGATGGCATAATGACACATTGGCATCTCAATTTCCCTGCGTAATTTATTTTTTAAGGGAAAATCTTACGACATGAAAAACCATCAAATAAATAAGTTGCATCTACATGCACATGAAGATTATTCTAGGACTTCTTGTACTCATTGGACTCTCTGCAGCAAAGTGGGAGAACTGCGGGACTGCAACAGATGTCATACATATTAACTCCCTCAATGTGTGGTGCCTGTAAATCTTCTTGCCACTTACAGATCTTGTAGGTTGCTCCGTCCCCAATCGAGTTCGGAGAGAACATAACAGTGAGCTTCAACATTGACGTATCCGTGAATATCACAGGTATCACGCAAAAAGTAAAACGCATACTGGTAACTAACCATGCCGCAGCAATGACACTGGATCTAACAATTGAAAAGAATGTGCACCATAAGTGGAGGGTGTATGTAGAGCACGAGCACTCAGGTGCAATTCTCACTCATTTCAGGATTCCTTGTATTGCTGGCGTTGGGAGCTGCAAATACGAGGACGTGTGCCAGATCCTTAACAGCACCGACATCACCTGCCCCGACGAGCTCGTAGTTCACGACATACCGTGCAAGTGTCCCTTCTACGCAGGAAACTACGTGCTGCCCGAAACATCATTTGGCCCTGTTCCTCTACCTCCACCAGTTCTGGACTGGCTCACCGAAGGTTGGGTTTTTGGTTTCGGTTTCTCTGTTGTTGACTTTGTGGAAACAGGTACTTACAGAGCAACAACGAAGCTGAGTGATCCCGCAACCAAGAAGCCAATTGGGTGCTATGTGTTTGAATTTGAATTGGACAAGTGAGGGTGCCTTGGCACGTACAGAATTTTGTAAAAAGGCTTACAACCAAAAAAAAATCAAGTTTCTGATAATCTTCTACTCACAGCCTCAAAGAGGGCTGCCACATTTTCTCCTGTTTTGGCACTGACTTCAAAATAAAGTGGTTTCTTAGCACCACAAGTCTGTAGGAAACTTTCGGCATCAACTTTTTGAACCTGCCGACTTTCCACGAGGTCAATCTTGTTTCCAACTACAGTAATAAGTACATCAGGAGAGTAATTGGTCACTTCCTCGACCCATCTAGCCATTGTATCGAAAGTAGTCTGTTTGTATCACTGTAAATTTAATGTGGCACTGTGAAATGTAGATATATTACTATATAGTGCTTTGTTTATTTGGTTGGTTTTTTCACCTTGTTTGTAATATCATACAAAATGAGTGCTGCTGCTGCACCTAATTTTTCTTTAATCCAAGAATAGGATATTTGGAAATAAAAACCTCTATAATACATTGCTGTCATTGCGCGAAATCTTTCTGCAATCGGGAGTTAACAATAACCAATTGGCTGGGACAACGAAAATATACCCTCTCCAGCTGTGTCCCATATCTGTGCTGCTGGTTAGCATTTATTTGGGTGTGTTGTGCGAGGTTACATGAAGTTTTATCTCTTTACCA
This sequence comes from Pelomyxa schiedti, assembly GCA_020536535.1. Lineage (NCBI taxonomy): Eukaryota > Evosea > Pelobiontida > Pelomyxidae > Pelomyxa > Pelomyxa schiedti. Next base: position 60,701 of record JAHLWZ010000720.1, read on the forward strand.
TCAATTTTCATTGTATGGGCTTGAAAAGACACTCTAAATATACGCGGGTAGATACCGTTAGTCAGTTACAGGCTCCATTAAAATGAAAGCAAAAGGAGGTCACTAACCCGATAGAGAGCTCTGTTTTTTCGAACGTGTTGAACAGCAATCGCTTGATCAAGCACGTCTTCCCAGTCCGCACATCGCCAAGCAATACTATTTTCAGGCCATCATCTTCCTCTACACTGGCCACTCAGACCGACAAGAGGTGACCACCCAAAGAACAACAGTAGGTACCTTTTGGCGGGATCACTCCTCCTCTGGGAGGTGGCTTTTTCTTGGACCCAGCGCACCCCATTCCTTGCGTACTTGGCCTGGTGCGCAACGTGCTTTGTTCAGTTCAAAGAAAAATGGCGACACAATCACGCCATCTGGTATCTTCCTCTGTCTTTTCTCACAGTGCTGGGAGGGGAGCGGTTCCCGGTAACACTCCCCCACACCCCGAACTCATCTCGGCCGGTTCTTCTCGAGTGTTGGGTCACCATTCAGAGGAGAATATTCTCATGAGCCAAACTTTGAGATAAATTGCGTGTCGATGAGCACGACGGTCGCGCCGTCGTTTGTTGCGCCGTGCACGAGCAATGTCCCTCAAGCTCCGCAGTCCACGTCGCAGTACCCGCCGCCGCCGACACAACCACCGGCACCAGGAGTAGGCGTCGGGGTGCTGGGCCCCACGCAGCTCCAGCAGCACACACAACTGCAAGAAACAGCAACGGCAGCTGCGGCGGCGAGCACCGGCGACTACGACGAAGAAATAGGGGAGGCGGGGGAAGAGGGAGAGGGAGAGGGGGAGGGAGTGGGGGAGGGGGAGGGGGAAGCAGAAGGCGAGGGAGAGGGCAAGAGGAGGAGGGGAAAAAGGGGAGGGAGGAGGAGGAAGACTATGCCCAAGGAGGGGACCAAGAGGACCGTGATGATAGGCGACGAAATGGTTTCGTTCAAGCTCCTCACAAGAGAGGTATGTATTTGTTTGTTGAGCTATTTTTTTTTTTTTTTCTTTTTTTGTTTTTCCCCCTTCTCTTTCTTCTCTCGGTGGGTTATTATGTTCACTCACTCTATTTTGTGAAATAGGGCAAGATGGTAAAGGAGTATATCAATGTATGCCTCTCATTCTCTGAAACTCTTTGTGGAAACTTCTCTCTTCTTGGTAATTAACTATGTACAATAAAAAAGGAGCCTGTGGAAAGAGTTCCTACGAATTCGTCAAACATGGCTGAAGATGAAGAACTTGAAGAAGAAGAAGATGTCTCACCTGAATGCAAGTAAAAAGTTTAACCGTTATGAGCCATCCTTTTCTTATGAAAGTTGGCAGGGACAGAAGCGCTCATTGTTAGAGCCAAAGCTCACTGTGCACACCCCCCTGGTGCCATTCCCCAGCCAAGGAATAATGCCCTGTTAGTCTATGGCACAGAAACCCTCTGCACTACGGATCTATTTTCTTACTTTTCGAACTTCTCACCTGTTTCTGCCGAGTGGATTGATGATGCATCATGTACAAAAAATATATTTGTGCAAACTCACCAAATTTAGGTGTGATTGTTTTCCCAGATCCTGAGACAGCATCCCAGGCATTACTAAAAACAGCATTTTCTACACTCCCCGAAATATCCACAGCACCCACAACAGCTGCGGTAACGGCATCAACCACACCCACAGCGGCCACAGAAACCACAACCACAACCACAACCACAGCTACAGCCACAACATCATCAACATCGACTTCAACACCTATCGTACAACAAAGTGACGGGTGGAGTGCCTGTACCCCAACAAAAGTCAAGGGTGCCACAGTTCGCCTTGCTGCACGAGTGGCAACATCATTGGATGTAAAGCCTACTGCACCGCAGTTTTCTTTGTTTTATGCCAACTTGTTTCTGGACGACAGGTTTGCACATTTACAAGGTTTCACTCTAACATTTATAAGTGGGAAAGTTGTGACAAACAAGAGACCGGTGAAAGGTATATAAGCTCAGTCCTGTCGCTACACTCAGACAACTTAAAACCTTCATTCACCTCAACAAAAGGAAAGAGGAGGGGAAAATACAATGGGCACCATGAAAAAGCAGGCACACCACTTCCAGAAAGCGGCGCAACCAAGAGGAGGAGAAAGAAACTCAAGAAGAAGAAGAGGGTGGTGGTGGTAAAAACTGAAAGTGACAAGTGAGCACAAAACTATCACCAAAACCTCACTAACCACTCTTCCAGGAATAGCACCACTGCACCAGCACCACTCCCAGTACCCGGCCCTACATCCGAGATTCCTGCCGTAACATCTATAAAACTAGAACCACTAGTCAACACCACAACAGACCAACACCCAAACTCCATGTCTTGAAAAAAACTTACCAAAAAAACCCTCCAAACGAAAACTTATTGCCTTATCTTTTCTTAATCGACAACTAAAAAAAAAAAAAAACTTTCCATGGATGACGTGAAGATGCTCAAACTAGACACGGCAACTGAGCCCAACTTGGAGCCGCGCTCTGTTTCTCGCCTGAACGAGGACTACGACGTACCCCTGAGACCATCAAATACACCAAGTGCGCACTACCTTCCACCCCCGACTTGTGAGAGATGGCCTGCCTCTGTTAGGGAATTGTTGGGAGATTACAGAGCTGGCATGTTCAGGTCTGTATTTGGGTACTGATCTCCCTGTGTGTTCCTGAATCTCAGGCAGGTGGGATGTGATGAGGAGTGCTTTGGAGAAGGGCGACTCTGAGGAGGATGCGTTTCTGATGGCCCTGGAGAGGACTCTCAATCCTGCTGCCACTCATCCAAAGTACGAGGACTGGCTCAATGTTCCACTGGGAAAAGGAGTGCCTCACACTCCCTTGCTCCAGATGTGAGTGAGACTCAGATCTTCAGTACTTCCAGATCGCCACGTGAAGTTCATGTGAATGTGATCTCTGGATCTGCCATTTCCAGAAGTGACTCTCATATCTCCGCTGTGGAAAATTTCGCTTTCGCTGGTGAAACGCGACAAACAAATAATAAAAAAAAAAAAACAAAAGAAACGGGTGCGTTGTAGCGGTATGGACAGCGACACCACGACAACCACGTCGGGTTGTTGTTGTGAAGTCGATACTACATGCGACGTTGGCGAGGTCTCGGTTTCGTACGACGCTTCGATCCCCATCAAATGCGTTGTGGTCGGTAAGATCTCCCTTTTCTGAGTTTATGGCCTTAACTGTAAAAGGCGACGGCTCAGTTGTATGTTCTTTGGAGTGTCATTTTCGTTTATTTACAAAAGAAAGGGTAAAACCTCAATTTTGATCTCGTACACCTCAAATACATTTCCAAAGGTATCACTTTTTCTTTTCCCTCCCTCTGATCGTCGTAGGAGTACATTCCTACTGTGTTTGATAACGTATGTTATGAGGATATTCTTCATTAATACGATGTAACTGGTGTCGTAGTACTCCCAGCAGCTAAGCGTTGACGGGTTTCCTGTTACCTTACACCTGTGGGTAAGTGAGCGTTTTCTTCCCTCTTACCCTCACATCTTTTTAGGATACAGGTAACAGTACTGCTCACCTAGGATTCTATTAATAACCTCTTCAGCGGGGCAAGAAGAATATAACCGGGTTCGGCCACTTGCTTATCCAAGTAGTGAGAAATCTTTCCCGGAATAGTAGCTAATGTATCTTCAGAGTCGGATATTATTATTATTTGTTTTTCTGTTGTGACATTGTCATCTTTTGAGAATGTTACAGAGAAGGTAATCGGTAGCTAAATTAAGTTCCTTACCTAAAGTACTTTTCACCAAGTGGGTACCGGAGATTCGGCATCACGTCCCTCATGTACCAATTCTTCTTGTTGGAACCAAAGTTGACCTTAGGGATGACACACCTGGAGAAACCTCTGAGGGAGACTCTGTTGCCAGTGAAGAAGAATATATCCCATACGAACAAGGAAGTGACCTAGCATCACGTATAAAGGCATCAAAATACCTTGAGTGCAGTGCACTTACACGACAAGGAATCGAAGAGGTATTCTACTCCCAGTCTAATCTCCACCATAACCTAGTAAAAGGTTTTTATTGAAACAGTCCGCACTATTGTCAATAAAACCAAACGTCCACCTGACAAACCACCAAGCAGAAAGTTTTGTGTATTGCTATAGGCAGAGCCGTAACTAGAACCATCTCTATTTTAATATGCCTGTATTTCAATAGAAAAAGTTTTTTGAAACAAAAAAAAAAGTTTATCTAAAAGTTGTTGCATTGGTTTTTAAAAAATGAGGAAATCCTCCTTTGGGAGCTCCTTTAGCACAAGGGTGAACTGACCCTGGCTGTCTTCAGTAGAAGACACAGGTTGTGTGACCTGGAATGTTGTGTTTGGAGAAACGATGACCTCATCCTCCATGGAAACATAAGAGAGATCCTGGATTGCCCTCCCATTCAAAAGGAGAAGCTTGATCAGAACACCACCTCTGCCTGCAAATCCCCTTGCAGCTGACTCATGTTTCCCGGTCGATGTGAATCCTGTCCACCTCACTATCCTTTCGTTGATGTACTCCCTCCTCATAGTGGCCACTGCATCAGCTGGAAGTCCGCGGTAAGTAACCCCCTTAAAATTTGGCAGTTTGGCCAGTGCTGAAAGCAAAGTGAACAAGAAGCTGCTCCAGATTTCGATCTTGAATGCCTATTGTCGTTGTTTGCTTGTTGTTGAGTTGTTTTTGTGTTGGATACCAGTCTGTTTCGCAAGTCCCTGTTGAGAACATAATACAAGTTTTCTTGTGTCGGGCCTGATACTCCAATGTCAAATGTGTAAATAACAATTGCCAACACTTCTTCTCTTGTTAAGTGACATGAAGCGATTATTTCCTTTGTAAATAGTCAATTCCACATCGAAAATCACTCTGAGAACACACTGGGGGAGCAAAAAGCATATCATCAGTGAAATCAACGGCAGCAGACAGAATGAGCTGAAGCAGGGGGATTGCAAGATCCTGTCCCAAGAGTGACTCAACACAAGGCCTTGGCTGGAAGCCCTTAGGAAATCTGAGATAATCTCTGAGAGCTAACTTAGCATCCATTTCCACATTGACAAGATGACTAGCTTGGAGAGTTTCAGTTTCAAGTCATAATATTAAAAATGGAATTAACATGTGTGCTGTTCCCTGCTACTGGGGCTAATGTATGTAACCTGCTTGTTAGCATTAAGTATCGCTGCCTGTTGCTTAAGGGCTCTTTCTTTTTCCGCCTTCAATGCCTTTGCTTGCTCTGCCAGTGCTCTCTCCCTTTCTTTTGTGAGTTCAGTTGCCTGTTGTTCCAGTGCTTCTTGTTTCTCCCTCTTCTCCTTCTCAAGTAATTGAGCGGCTCTCGTCAGCGCTTCATAGTGCCTTAGAATCTTCTCTATATGTCCCTTTCTAGCTGCAACCTGCAAAGGGGTTTCAGGGAACATGCTGCTTGTGAGGTTGGCATCAATTCCCGTTGTTTTCATCAGTAGCCTTACACATTGAACACAGCCTGTCTCACAAGCAACATACAGAGGTGACTTGCCACGGAACATTACAATGGGGGAATCAGCGGGCGGGATATAGTTGACATTGACACGGGAGCACCGAGTCATTGCCACAGCCACAGCCATGTCATAGTTATCTTCAGTGCAAGCAACATGCAGAGGGCACCCGATGGTGGTAGATACGTCATTGCGCTTTAGCAACCTCGCAACGACTTCTATGTGTCCAGACTGACAAGCAAGTGATAAGCCAGTGTAGCCAGACGAACTTACTGCGTTGACATTGAGTGGTAGGTGCCGGGCCGAACTGAGAAGCAGCTCCAAGACTTCCACCTTTCCCTCACTACAAGCACAGTGGAAGGCAGTCCATCCGTCTGCGCTTAACACAGAGTTGATGTCCCACGCTGGGTTTTTTTTCAACAGTCTCTTCAGGGTTCCAATGTCACCTCCACAATACGCCTTGAAAAGCTGACTAAAATGCAGGTGTGGTTCCTCAGCATCAGTCTAAGTGGTAGGTCAGCAAAAACGTATATTTGTTAAAAAAGTACACACTCCTCCCACATGATGGTTTTCACTAGCACCTGGGCTTTTGGCAACATGAGACTGCCAATAATAATAGGACAATTCTGTGCGGCAGGCGTCCTCCCACCACTGATGAGACTTCCCATGTGTGTACTCACCACATTTACATTTACACCGCCTGGTGGTAAATCAATGGAGGCTCGCTATTAAATCATCGCATACACACAACCAACGCAAAATGGTTTAAGGCAGGTGGCACAGTGCATCGTTCCCAGGTCAGCCCGAAAAGAAGACTCGCAGGAGCATAGAGTGGAGAGAGATGGTGCACAATCTCTACAATCTGAGAACTCCGTGAGCCGAAGAAGAGAAATGGTTGCCAGTACCTTTGCATGGATTTGTCAAATGGCCTGTACAAATACACTGAAGAACCTTTGCCTGGGGGTTTTTCTCCAGCCACTACAAAGCGAGTTAAATAGGTAGTGTTTAGTTCCTAACCTTGCTTTTCTGTGACGGCTTTTCAAGGCATGTGTGACGACAGCAATAACAAGTCTTTCTTGACAGAACCATTGGTGTCTGCATCTTGACGGCTCTTGTGCGCGTGTTCTGCCCAAAAAAGGTTTTGCTTTTTGGAGTCAACTAGGTTCCCTGTTTTTCTGTGGAATTTCGGCTTCAGTTTATACACCGCTGCAAATCCTTCCTTTTGAGGATGCTATCATTACGCCATTCTTGCACCCTGTGAAGGGTGGCGGAATTCAGTTGGCCACATTCCCTCTCTTTCTCCTGGGTGAGTTGTTTCGAGCATCCCTCCCAGCACGCTCATATGAAGTCCTTGATTTCTATGATGTCTTTGGCATTAGCAAGACAACAGTTTTGGCGCATTTGTTGCCCTCGGTCGCAGCCCACGTCCAGTTTGTCTGAGGGTAAAAAATAGAAGCTGTTTCTACGAACAACTGCGGGGGCTGAGTCGCACTCGATCTCAGACGACACGACAGTTCCGCACCAGAGAACAAGACAGCGATGAGGCAACAAACAAAGTTGCTGCAAGCACAACCAACAAGGTTTTTTTTTCTGTCAGGGTGATTTCAGCCTTTGGGCGTGATGCAGATCCACGGGGAAAAGGCCCTGCAGCTGGTGTGATACTAGATGTATTGACATTTAGCATGTGAAGTGCACAAACATCACAATAAAAATTCCTGTTGGCACTGCACTGCATCTCCCACTTATCGGGTTTTTCTGAGGCATTGGCTGCATTCTGGTGTTGATACGGGTATCCCTTTAACTGTATTTTTCACACCGCAGGACCACTCTCTATTTTTTCACCTAGGTCTTTTTTTAGGTGGTGGACTTGCTGGGATGACAGCTAAATACCCCGGCATTGTGCTGGTATCAGAACCACTAGCATGGTGTGCTGGAGTGAGCAACAGTAGCACCACCTGTGGCTCTGGTAAGAAGGATGAACCCACATTGTGGTGGCAGATGTACTGACAAAGACGATGCTAACCCAATCACACTGGCTGAGTTTTTTTAAAAGCGCGTGAAAAGCAGAAATTTATCTTTTCTTCTTGTGGAGATTTGTAAGTACGGAATGTTTAGAGACCAGCGTCATCTGGGCTAGTATCTGTTTATGGGTTGTGAGTGATTCCCATGCTCAACATGGGTGTGTGCACACCTGGGACTGGCTTGGCTACTGGCTGTGCCTCCCATCAATCTCATGTAAACTTCATTGAATCTGCGGAGGAATACTCTGCCGTGGATATCTGCGTTTGTTGTTCAGTTGTTGTTAACAGAAGCGCGGAGAACAAACCACACAACTCCGTCTTCAGGTTCTGCCACTGAGATGTACAGTAGCCAATGAAGGTGTCCCAAGAGACCTGGGGATCAGGTTCCGCAATCGTGTTGTTGGTCATCTGTTTCCATGCCTCACGCACCTTGTCTACTGGAGCGATCAACTCAAGCAGTATGTCTTTTATCCTGGCATCAACGGCGGCCATACTCGGACGCTGTCACTCCAAAGTCAGTTCAGATGCAATCCAAAAAAATGGGAAATACGCTGGTGGGTTCCTCATGCCAGCAGTCTTTAATCAGTTGTTCCTGAGGGAAAACATAACATTAGGTAAGAAGATGAAGAAGGGGTGAGACAAACCAGTTTGGGTGGAATCAGGTGTCTTGTTTTTTCACCGAGCTCTGGGCGTTCTCCTTTCTTCAGAATGGTACACATACCAGCTTTAGTTGTGAAATCAGGCTTGTCAGCGAATGGTACTATCTCTGTGAAGAGCTCCCACAGGAATAGTCCAAATGAATATCTGTGGAGGAGGTGTAGTGAGCTTTTCCAATGGCGCTCCTGCTTGGAAACATACGTGTCACAGCTTTTGTATAGTTCACCACGAATCAAGAGCTCCGGGGGCATATACGGGACTGAAGAGCAGCAAGTAAGTGTTGGGTGTATATTGGATGAGGTGAAAATCGAGCGCACATGTTCCGCATCTTTCCCCTCGCAGGGGTTGGTTATGTGGGAGATTGGGGGGCAGAAGCACTCCGAACCCTAAATCTGCAACCTGTGGTGTTTTATTTAGTTTGGAAAGCAGTAATAAATGAAAAAAGAAAATACCTTGCAATGGAAACAAGAGTCCAGTAAAAAATTAGCTGCTTTTACATCACTTGCAATGGAGTTAGAGAAGACAACAGATGGAGGAAAGAAGCAAAGCATTGCAAGCAACATTATACAATTGAAACCACAGAAAAAGTGGAGGGAATTTATTTGTGGGAGAGACTTGCCGGTGAATTATTCCTGCATCCTGCACGTGAGATAAACCCATTGCCTAAAAGATTGTGTTGACCTTCTTAGTTTTGAGAGTGTGATGGTTCGAGAAGCGTACCGCGGTATGAGAGATCCAGAGCCTCCTCTCAGAATTAAGAGGTCTCGTTTGGGGCCAGAGAACAGAGGGCACGAGATGCCTCTCATGGATGACTTCAAAGAGATCACATTCCATCAGTTCAAAAACGATGGAAAAAGTCGGGGCCCCCACACAGATACCTTGGGGACGAGATCAACCGAAAGGAAACAAATAACCATTGAAATTAATACACACCGAGACATTGCACTACACCTGGGCAACAACATCGTCTGTATGAGCGGAGTAAACAAAATGAATTGTGGGTGGAGTGGCGATTGCGCGTGCTGAGGAAATCAAATCTTAACTGTAAGAGGTAGGTTTCTCTGATCTCGTCATCCATAGTAGATGCAGATTTAGCGTCCTCAAGTACCTTCACTGCCACAGGCATACCGCCATCACCAAAAGTACCTGTGATGATCGCAGAAAGACATTCGGTTAACGATGAATTAACCGAAACAATAGACGGTACCTTTTAACACCCTGCCATATGTCCCCTCCCCCACTTCCTCCTCTGGCTTGAACTCGCTCCATACAAACACATTTGCCCAAGGCGCTAGTTCGACCAGTTCCTCATCGAGCGACTTGGATGAGGTTGTCGATGTCGACGTTGGTGCTGCAGAAGGTGTAGAACCGGAAGCCTTAGTGACCATGACCACACCCGGCCGCGACGTCGGCTGGACTTGGATTTGCTGCGGAGCGTGGGGTGGACGGGAGTCAGTGGGCTGTGCAGGGCATTGGTTTTGAGGGACGGGCGATATAGGCAACTGCAACTGGGGGGCCATTAGGGGCTGGGGAGACGCAGGCGTGTGCGGGCTTATGGGTGAGTACAACTTCATTGATGTTGGGAATGATGCTGATGGGCACTGACTTGCAAGTTGCGGAGGGGGAGAGGCCGCCGCGGATGTGGTTGTAGTCCTGGACAAAGACGAGACAGCGGTCTGGAACTGATAGGTCCCCCACAACGAATAATGATTTGTCTCCCTCCAATACGGTGCAGTTTCTTCCGCCACTGTGAGATTCAAAAAACCGTATCGCCTTGTATCTCTCTTGTACGACTGCCACGCAGCGCACATGTCCCGAAGATTCCTGTACTTAACCCATGTAGTCCCACCGCTGCGTGTCATAAACCACACCAAGTTTGGTTCGGGAAGCAACCCCTGGATTGTGGCTTTGGTTGTCCCCTCCGGCCACCTCCTGTGCACTACGAGAATGTAGTCCCAGTCATTGTCGATGGGTTGGGCTGGCGGTGTGGTCATCTGTCGCTGGCCCCGGCACTACAAGTTTTTTTTTTTTTTTTTGGAACAAATTTAAAAATAGTGATGACCGAATCTGTTAACATCCCTTAAAATCACTCGCTGGAGTGAGTGAGCTGTGTTGCTTGGGGCTTCGGATTGCGGCACAACTTGAGGGTTGTGGGGTGCTGTGGCGCCAGGAAGTGTTTGGGGCAAAGTGGGCCTGCTACTTGGCACTCTCCATTGAGAAATCCCTAAAGCGGAGAATTGTTTGTAATGTTCAGGATGGATGACCAGTGTCATAGTTTCCGTCGGGTGAAGTACAGAGAGAGAACAGGTTCCTCTCATTGAAAGGTCTAAGTGCTTTAAAGACAGGCAAGTAAATTCTGGTAATAAGTTGGCTTTTAGGAATTATATGCACAGAGGAGGACAACTGTAGTACGTGAAATCACTACTGCAACCATAAAGGTCACAGAGGAAGCTGTTATGAATCAAGTTCCAACATCGCGTCAAGGTTTCACAAAAAAGCCGGAAAACCTTTAAGGTCCTGTGTTGACAAATAAAGCTAATTCCTCACCTGTGTTTGTCAAACGAGTTAACACTCGCCTTGCATAGATGGGAATGCATTACCTTTGGAAGGGACTGTTTTTTTGTTTTGAGTAACTGTAATAGACGGGCAAATTGAAGAAACCCTCCACTTACGTACAAATGACTTCCACTGACACCCGACTTATAGTGTGCACTCCTCCCTGAGTGGTTCACTCGATGTCTTTAGTTGAACCAAGCATCAACACGCCAACTTGTGGATGGGATAGTGGGAGCTGAGTACCAAGTATTCCCTGAGGGGGAGTAAATGGTAGCACGCAAGGGCTGGGGTTATTGTTTGTGACGTTGTTGTGATTGGAACAATAATTTGATGGCTTCGAAGCTTCGGTTGTTTGTTTTTGATGCCCCAACGGCCTGTTGCTGTACCACGGTATCATCTCTTGTGACTGCAGATCCCCTTTGGTGGAATACACTCCCTGGTAATCAAATGACACTTGTAGGCAGGAAATCTGTTGAAATTGTGAAAACGCGCCCACCAACAGTCTACCACCAATTACACAAACCACTACAACGCTCACAAGCAAGAGTTGAACGGCCGCCGACCCAACACGAGGCTTGGTTTAGTGGTGCTCGCTGTTCTGTTTGTTTTATGTCGCTGTGGGGATCTTCCATTCTCCCCTCGCCCACCCGCATGCATGGCGTGCCAAGATCCATCCGGGGAAATTGAAATAGTTGTGACACATTGCTTGCATTACACATCAATTTGCCTGCGTGGTTGTCAACATTCACAGCCCCAACTCCTTACGTCGATCCTCAGTCCCCTGCACACCGACACGCGTCGCCGACTCCAATTCTGCCCGCACCGAAAGTGATTGCAGATTGCAATCACAGATCTCTCAGGAGTATGTGATTGGACCCTTAGAAATCGAGCACCCAATGCTGGGGCAGTGCCCACAAGGTGCAGTGTTGTCCATGCGACGTTGTTGCGTGTATCTAGAAACAGTCAAGTCCTGTGATTTCTGCTATCCAAAAGGCTATCCTATTTCTAAGGGCAATTGCTAATGTGTCACCTTCCAAGACAATCGCCATAAAATGTAAATCAATCCGAACATAAAAAACATAAAAACCACTACCTACGCACCAACTGTATTATCGCAAGTGTGAACAACATGTCGGACTTGTTCCCACCTACACCACACCGCCTACGCGCAACTGAGGCCCTCCACCAAACACGCGGTTTTTGCGATTGTTATTTCTCACTAAATACGGTACAACACCGTTTATCTCCTCTTTAACATATAAATTACACCACGCACGTTATTTAAACTACTCCCCACGCCAGTACCTTTTATTAATTCTTATCATGTTACAAGGGGGTCACTTACAGTGCATCATGAAGTTCGTTTCGTACTACTACGAGAAAAGGGAGAGCCAAGGCCAAGGTTTGTGCCCCCAATTCCATTATTTTCATTGTTCTGAAGCCAATCCCAGAAAATGAATGCAAGCAAGATCGGCTGGCTAATGGATGGCTACAGTGCACTATGAGTGTCATACTTACCCCCAAATACTCTCTGCAAAAAAGGTGTCCAAGGTATATCAGTACACTTTTTCTCCTCCCCAAAAGCCAGTAAACATGGCTCCTCTCAAATCGGCCAGTAAACATGGCCCACATTTCACACTCTCAAAACCCACAACCACTTCCTCCAATCCCCCCAGCAACAACGACATCAAGTCAACCCCAACCAGAAATTACCTCTTTTGTTGTGAAACCAACGAGCTGTCTAAAAACGGCTTGTGTTTGTTTCCCTCACTTTCTCGTAACTGCGGCGCGTTCCCATCATCGGGTTTTGATGATGGGTTACGTTGCGTTGTGGGCGGCAGTTACACCGGTAGTGTTGGTGCTGACAACTGGTGCCATTTGTGTTGTATTTGGTAGATCTGAGATAAAGACAATATTCTGGCGAATGGCGGGTTCGAGGTTGCGTCTACATCGTAGACGCCACCACGACCAAAGTCCTGGTACCCGAACACCGTGGCGAATGGCAATTGGAGTACATCATAGATACAACCAATCTCACGTGCCACACTGGATGGTATGTTAAACACCCTTTTTTTTTTTTTTTGATTTATTAATTAGTTGTTGTATGCACTTTATAACAACCTTTATTTTTCCCTCTCATTCTCTTCAGTCAAGGATATATTTGGTTTGATGATGTTTTTGTGTATCAACTTAATGACACCAAATACGAACTTGTCAGTAAGTTGGACAAATATAATGTATTTGCACCAAGGAAATACTTTTTTTTTTCTAATGCCATGTAGCCTCCTCCTATTGTTGGAAATTCCCCCAAACCAACAGTGACGGATAATTACTCTGTTTTGAAGGTTGGACAACTCATTCATAACGATTGTTTAACAGATTAATAGATAGATGGGGTGTGTGGTTCCTTGTACCTGGCAGGGGCACAATTTTAGTACTGTCTTATGGCCCACTGGTACATATGGTGGAATCGATGAAAATGAAAATCCGTGCCATTATGCTACCATTCCCCCTGAACAACAAGCTGACTATACCAATGAAAGAAAGGTATATGGAGTAAATAAAATCTATGTCTCATTGAGACCATAGTATTGAGCCAAGGTACACTTAAACTTCAATTCAGGAGTGAAACCATCTGTTGATTCTAACACAGAAAACTCTCTTACTTGGTTGGGTAAGTGTGATAGATTGTGATATGGCAGTGATAATTCTTAGACTTCGGCTCTGAGGGCCCTTGTGACCCACCATGGTGATAACAACAACATGTAACAGCCACAGACAACTTTGGGGTGGGAAAAAAGGCTTCTGGCAGACAGTTCAAGGAACACACTTGCAGTCATCAATTCTCAGGTTAACACAACATATTGTCCTTAATATTCCTTACGGGAAGTAGACCCCTTTGATGAAGGCTGGCAAAACTTTACCATCCTTGCAGCACAAGATATTGACAGTTGGACTGGTGTCGATTGCATGGAATGCATGGGCTATTGGACAGATAATGAGATAGAGGTAAAATATCTACAAGTCTGTGTCCACTTAATATCGAATTTTAGTGTGACAATTTGTGGGAGTATCTGTGGAGTCCAGCAGCAAGCCAAGCTTTCGTAAATTGGCTTCAAGTTTCTGCTTATTTTATTTTTGGTACCTCTGAGGTAACAATGACTAGGGGATTGGTGACTGGACAGGATTTGAAGATCCTCCTCATGGCACTTACAAGACAATAGCCAAATTGAATACCACTTGGTCTTCCTCAGGGTGGTTGATATATATTCCTATGGCTCCTTTGATGAAATTCGTACTGGGTCAGTCAAGCCAACTATTCACCATTTCAATGACACTCGGGTTCTGGATGACTTGTACATATTTGAGTGAGTTATACACAAGAAATATGCCTCCACTGTTGTCAAGCGAATTCGTGACAGGGAATCCAAAATTGGGGCGAAACCTAAACCAATAGTTTACTTGAGAGATCACTCTACGAAGGTAAACATGTATCCTTTATATAACTGAGAATGGGTGGCATACAGTAGAGAATGTGTACAGGAAGCTTATGAGATATTTTCTGAGAAACCAGGTTTTTCTTTCCTAAGCTTTCAGTTCTTTCAACCCAACTTTCAAAAGGAAAGCCAATCATCATAGGTGAATTTGGGCTTGCTGGTATTTATTCCCATTTTTACCAAATACGAATACACTTCTTGCCAATTCTCACAAACCTGCATCAACAGCTAGTGATAGGGTAATTTGAATAATAGTATTAAGGTTGCCAGTGGAGAGGTGGTCACATACCCTGGTTGTTCCAGAAAGATTGATGTTGAACAGAAATAAAGAGGTGAGGGCTATACTAATATCGTTCAAACCTTGTTTAATTTACCTTGGACTGTTGGTGCTAATTGGTATCAGTGGGAGAATAGAGTGGGTGAAAATTGGGGTTTTTGAATGTTCATACCACTTTGGAACCAGCCAAACAAGATGGTGTAACCCTGGATCCTCGCAATTGTGGACTTGTAAATGACTCAGTATTTAAGTTTAACTTCAGGCTGCTTTTCACTCTTTCACAGGACTGTTACTATGAACCCCTAACCACTTGCATGAATGCAACAAATATTCTGGTAAATTCAGGATCCAGGTCCAGCTTGTTTAACCTGGATTCCATTGATTGGGCTGCATGTTATGTGGTCATTGATACAACAATGGAGTTCCAGCAATCAGGTGCCCATAATACCCTCTCAATACATCACAAAGATCGCCATTACCAAAAAACCACAGGGCCACCAGCCCCATCTAATTACACCACCCAGCCAACCGCAATCCAAGTAACACAGCCTCAATACACTTCTCCCACCCAACTCAAAGACACCATCAAAGCAATCAACACACATATCCTTGTTATCACAGAAACACACTCCACAGAACAAGCACATTACAATGCAAGTAATCTGAACCCTAAATACTGGTGGTTCATGAATGGCAGAAAGAACTCTGAAGGTGTGGCAATAGGGGTCCTTAGATCCCTAAACCCCACCCAGCCACAAACCATTATGGAAGGACGAATGTCCAAAGTCCAATTCACATGGGAAAACAACACCATGGACATACTCAGAGTATACGCACCATACACAGGACACCCAGAAGCAGTAGATTTCTGGGATACCACTTGCACAAAATACACATGAGTTAGTGCCTCAGCAACTTTTCTGATTGGGGATTGGAATATCCCACTCAGTAAACACCAACACCCATCATTCGAAAGATCATCCACCTTAAGACAGACAGCTCACCAGGCCATGCAAAAATGGGAAGTCCATCCAGTTGACTCGAAATCTCCAACACACATCCAGAATGGAACCTGCTATACACTCGACCATGCAGCTGTTACAACTCTCAGAGACACTAGTTCTCAATTGACCACATGGGAATCCAGTGCTCCAGACCACTACCCAATACTACTAACGGTATCCCCAAAGCCCAAGATTGTCTGGAACAGGAATAGACCCCCAAGATGGACCTTTGAGAATCCTGCATACAAGCTCCACTTAATGAAGTTGCTCCCAGATGCCCTGACCACCCAGTGGCCTGCTGGAAGGCATACAAATGTCTCCTGATTCAAGCAGTGTGGCAAACAATGAACAACAAAAACAACACACAACAGGATACCCTCTCACTACTCTTTAAACTACAGAAGGCCTCAGTACCAGAAGCTCTGAGGATTATTGAAAGCACAAGTAATTGCTTGTCTCTACATAGGCCACTGCAAGCTGATCTGTTGAATAAAAGGTTTCCATTCATACAACTCATTCATTACCTTAAGTAGAAATCTTAGTGATGAATTTAACCGGTCTTTGATAGAAGAATCAACCAAGTTACCAGCAGCTGCCTATGTAGACACAAGCAATTACTTATCATTTGTGGGAGAAATGAACTTTGTAAGGAGCCTTGGGGACTTTGGGTAGGACTCGTTTGGCTCATACTTCGGTGGAGAGGATGGCGCTGTACTATTTGCAGTGATTACTCAAGGTGTCGCGTGCAGATGATGTAGTGCAGATAGAACAGAATATATTACAGGGTGTTGTGTGTCCACTCCCGCCACACCTAAGTGAAGCTGTTCACTCAAGTCTTCCCAACTTAAAAGGCGAGAGCTTTGCTACAGTACAAATGCAGTTGGTGTAAGGTAACTCCATCAATTGAACATACCAAATTACATTCTGGTACAAACACAGACAAAGTGTGTAGGCCGTTTCAGAACCCACATCCAGCAGACCTAAATCACACTCACCCAAACCGTACCAGATCGGCTATAGTTCTATCAGCAGTCACAGTGACAAGTCGGCAAGCGAACAAAAAGTGTTCTCTCTTATTTTCTATATCCTCTAATCCTTTAGGATAGTTCTAAACAGTGTGTGTGGTGATGTCACGTCTCTTCGATCACAACACGACATTCCGCCAAAGAATACGTTGTAGACAAAAGTACGAAATAAAATTAACTCACAACACACGGTTCTTTGCAGATCGGCATCAGATCGGGGATGTAATGCCGAGCTTTCTTACCTCAACAGAACGAGGTATGCTACGAGTAGAAAAACGAATGCAGCCATGGCCATCTTGTGCCTGCCCCACGTGAGGTCGTATGTTGGGTAGTTGCGTCGTAGAATCTGCTGTGCTGTGCTACCAACACGCAGGACCATCACAAACCGATCATACCAAATCACCAGCCCAATGATGGTCACGAAGATTCCGAGACCCTGCGGTATGTGTCATTCATTCGTTGAGTTGGCGCGGTGTGAAGCTTTAAGTTGCGTGTGTGATTGTGTGATTGCGTGATTGCGTGATTGGGATTGCGGGACTAAAAAACAAACAAACCAGGGAGTTGCGGTTGTAAGGTTCCTTCAGTGTGTATTTGCTGAACAGGAAGGTCGAAGTCAGCATCACAGCGGAAGCCACAGCCATGAAAATCGGGTTCGGGTGTGTCTGTTCATTTTTGTGAGTCGTTGGTGGCGTGGAATTCATGTGGATCTCCTCCTTCATCTGATCTCACCCATAAGTTGGCTCCCATGTTGAGCTCGAAGTATTTGTTACCTGACTGTAGTGTTAATATTTGTTTATTTTATTTTGATTTGTTTTTTTTAAACCATTGCACACCAATAGCAATGGACATTGGACTGGGATATGAGCCTTTGAGATAATTAGTGCTCAGAAATGGGTTTGAGATGGTGGAAGAAACATGGGTACTGATCATGTGAGTTCAGGATCTCAATGGGAATGGAAAAGAGATCCACCAATGGGTCGTCTCTCATTGGGTTGTCCAGTTGCACGAGATACATACCCAGTCCCAGGTCAATTGTTTGGCGCCGTGTATCTCCCACAAAGACATAGGTATCTGCTCCTGCTCCCTCCAGCAATACCAAGAGAGAAGCAAGTGGAGAAGTAGCGCACGCCAACCAGGAAAACCACAATAAGAAAGTATCTGTGCACACACCACCCTTGGCCCCTCTTTGGTTCCCTTTGTTTGTTTGTGAGTCAATTGGTTGGGAGGAAAGGTGGCAGTCTCGCCAACTACATACTGGACTGATTCACAAGTGACTTGTTGGATGAAAGTGCCCGTGAAATGATCGCTGCACCCTCAGCACCAATATTGTTACCTGTGTTTTGTGAGTTTCAGTTGGTTTGATCGGGAGGAATGAGTGGCAGTCAGACCAACGACATACTGTAAAGATTCAGGGATACAAGCGATTTGTTGGACGAAAGTGCCTGTGCAATGCTAGCTGCACCCTCATCCCCGATATTGTTACCTTTGTTTGTTTGTGAGTTTCAGGGGATTGATCAGGAGGAAAGGAGGAATGAATGGCAGTCAGACCAACGACATACAGAAAAGATTCAGGGACACGAGTGACTTGTTGGATGAAAGTGCCTGTGCAATGCTTGCTGCACCCTCATCACCGATATTGTTATCTTTGTTTGTTTGTTTGTGAGTGGCAGTCAGACCAACGACATACTGTAAAGATGCAGGGACACAAGCGACTCGTTGGATGAAAGTGCCTGTGCAATGATCGCTGCACCCTCATCACCAATTTTGTTACCTTTGTTTGTTTGTGAGTTTCAGGGGGATTGATCAGGAGGAAAGGAGGAATGAATGGCAGTCAGACGACCAACGACATACTGTAAAGATTCAGGGACACAAGTGACTTGTTGGATGAAAGTGCCCGTGAAATGCTGGCTGCACCCTCAGCACCAATATTGTTACCTTTGTTTGTTTTGTTAGTTTCAGGTGGATTGATTGTGAGGAAGGTAGGAATGAATGGCAGTCAAACCAACGACATACCAGAAATATCCATGGACATGAGTGACTTGTTGGATGAAAGTGCCTGT
The DNA here is from genome assembly GCA_020536535.1 of Pelomyxa schiedti. NCBI lineage: Eukaryota > Evosea > Pelobiontida > Pelomyxidae > Pelomyxa > Pelomyxa schiedti. The sequence continues at coordinate 79,296 of JAHLWZ010000720.1, forward strand.
GCAATGCTCGCTGCACCCTCGGCACCAATATTGTTACCTTTGTTTGTCTGTGAGTTTCAGGGGGATTGATCAAGAGGAAAGGAGGAATGAATGGCAGTCAGACCAACGACATACTGTAAAGATTCAGGGACACAAGTGACTCATTGGATGAAAGTGCCTGTGCAATGCTCGCTGCACCCTCATCACCGATATTGTTACCTGTGTTTTGTGAGTTTTCAGTTGGTTTGATCGGGAGGAAAGGAGGAATGAATGGCAGTCAGACGACCAACGACATACTGTAAAGATTCAGGGACACAAGTGACTTGTTGGATGAAAGTGCCTGTGCAATACTTGCTGCACCCTCATCACCAATATTGTTACCTTTATTTGTGAGTTTCAGTCGGTTTTATTGTGAGGAATGAGTGGGCACTCAGCAACAACATACCAGCCATATTCAGGGACACGAGTGACTTGTTGGATGAAAGTGCCTGTGCAATGCTCGTTGCACCCTCATCACCAACATTGTTACCTTTATTTGTTTTGTGAGTTTCAGTTGGTTGGATTGGAAGGAAAGGAGGAACGAGCAGGCAGTCAGACCAGCGACATACCGTAAAGATTCAGGGACACAAGCGACTTGTTGGATGAAAGTGCCCGTGAAATGATCGCTGCACCCTCATCACCGATGTCGTTACCTTTGTTTGTTTTGTGAGTTTCAGTTGGTTTGATTGTGAAGAAAGGAGGAATGAGTGGCACATCACACCGAACGACATACCAGCCATATTCAGGGACACGAGTGACTTGTTGGATGAAAGTGCCTGTGCAATGATCGCTGCGCCCTCGTCACCAATACGCCTCCCTGTGTTTGTTTGTGAGTTGGTTGGTTGGTTGGTTGGAGCTGGGACATGCCGTTTATGTCCAGGAGTTTGCACGCACATTTCGGGTGCTCTAGTGCACGACGCATTGCGTCCAGTGGTGCCCGATACCCCTCATCGATGCACTCGGTGGCGTACAGTTGTTCCCAGACATCTGCACTCATTCCGTTCTCGGTTTTTGTTTTCCTTTTTTTGAGGAAAAGTCTCAGAAAAAGTTTTGATCAACAAACACCAAGTGCAGAATCCTCCGTCGTCGTTCTCAACATAACACACTGTCATTATTGCTGGTCGAATGTGAATGTGTGATTCTGTAGAATACACAAGCAAACTCTCTGCGAGCACAAGTACGAACACCGAGACTGAGAGACTGACCTGCTGAGTCAGACCCACCCACAATTAAACTAGTATGGCTGCCAAACCTCCATCAAGCCAAACACACAAACAAAGCATCACACAAGTCATAGCAGACAACATACACCTCCCAATCCATCCCCTCTTGAATAGATGCCACAATGTTGGTGGCTCTATGGATGTCAGTTCAATTCTGAGTGGGGCCATTAATTTTTATTGTACTCAGTGCTATTTTCCACCAAATTCTTTCACAACCACAGCTTGTTGATGGAAAAGTTCACACTGGCACTGAGGAAGATCCATGAAAGTTCATTCACCTTTGTACAACCCAAAAAAGCTCTCACACTGAGTTGCTTTCACAGAAAAAGGGACTAAGCCAATGCTGTACTAATGAGAATAGAAACAACCAAGTAATTTCTAACATTGTATCAACAGCTTGATACTGTGGCTCACAGATTTGCCAGGTCCAAATTAAACCCAAAAAAAAACAGATTTGAGGTTCACCTCCAATTTTTTTTGAGGATCCCAACCAACTTCCTGGGAGGTAGAGATCAGCCCAGACAACGTCAAACAACCGCCGCGCAAGCGTCACTCTACCTCAGGGCTAGAGCGCATCGAATCCCTTCACCTATTCCATCCGACACTGAGTATCCTTGGTTATCTTTCCCCAATGGGTGGTTTTCGGTTACGGGAGAGCTACTTTCGCCTACTTCGAATAGGTTTGGAAGTTTTGAATGAAAAAATCTGGTGTCTCTCCCGGGCTTTATGGGCCGATTTTTCCTCCTGGAAGAATTATGGGTTTTTTTTTCAAGGAAATTTCTTTGAAAGTTGTTGGGGGCTGTCACGGGGTATGTGCTTGGGGGATGTTGTGAGGGGAACTGAACGAGAAACACCTGAAGAGGGTGGTCTCAGCGTACCAACGTTGTATCAAGGTCAACCTGAACAGCGGGGTGTTGTCCTCGACGTTCCTCACGTAAATGTGCTGGATGGTGTCCGAGTTGGTAGTAGCTGTGTGCACCTTCTTCTTTTTTGCAGTTGCCAGCATGAGACCAGAGTTCGTCTCCCAGTCGACACTCTCGAACGCTGTGGTGTCGACTGTCATCATCGCGTTATCTGGTGCGTTCACATCACGTATTTCATATCTCCCATCATATGTAATGCAGAACTTGGTGCCGTTCCCAATTCGGAACAAGTTCTTGGCTTCACACCCGGCACTTTGGACAAGGTAAGGTGCTGAATTCCTCTTGATGACGTACACTCTGCTCGTCGATGACTTGGCAACCACGACTGCGTCGGCACCCAAGTCGTCTACGGAGGAGCCAGCCCTGATCACAAACGCTCTCGAAATGGTCTCACATGACTCGGCCTCGATTCCAGTCACCAGCCACCTCTCCATCTCCTGGAATCGCTTGTTCTCCATGGACTTATTCACTTTCCAAAATATTATCTGGTGCTCTGTCGGTGATACCGTTGGCTCCACCTTCCGGGAAATGAAGAGTGCTAAGTGGGGCTCCCTCTTGCTCAGAGCAACTAAGCCAATCATGTGACCTTCCAACAGGCCCAGTTCTTCTTTGTGAACCTTCAACGGGGGGGATGAGGAGGAGCTTCCAATTTGTGGTGTGCGCAGCAGGGCAGGCTCAATGTAAAATTCCGGTTCATTCCCAGCGTAATAAAGGACCCAGTGGCTGTTAATACGGCAGTGAAATTCGCGATGACGGCACCTCAACAAAACCCTCGAATCTTCTGGGCTTTTCAAGTTGCGAAGCTTGAAAACGAATGGGTCCCCAATGACCTTGTTCTCCAGCACTACATAGTCGGCTTCTCCAGCCCAGGTCACCCACCATTTGTCTTCAGGGTGACGAAAAATGGGATTGTCTTCCATTTCAGAGGATTTCACGCCTCCCTCCTGCCAGAGCCCGAGGCTCAGGGCTCGCTCTTCTGCCCTTCCAGTGCGGAGCATGATGACCAGCCTCTTCTCTGTGGCCCTTGCCCAGTTGAAGACGGGATACAACAACGACGGCGTCAGAACTCGCACTGCAGATGCACCTCCGCACCGAGGCAGAGTTCCCGCCAGGAGACTCACCATCTGTTCTATCAATGAAATTCCTTCGATATATGGCTCCACGGACTTTGCATCTTGAAAGCTTCCCCGAACCGTGGTGGTGGTTGCATGTACCAGTGTCACTCCTGTGGAAGTCGAAATCTTTGTCTCGGCACTCTTGGCTGCCGTTGTTGTGGTGTGTGACAGAACCGCGGATTTATGTTCAGCATTGATGCCGGGGCTTTCTGGAATTCCTTGTGGGTCGGCTGACTGTGTGGAAGAAGGGGATGTGAGGCTTGGCACATTTGTGTCTGTTTCTGAGAATGGTGCATGTTCAGCAGGTGCGATGGCGAGGGTTGGGGTGAGACCGACAAGTGGCCTGCCTGGCTCCTTCTTTCTGGATAGTCTCCCCTTCTTGGATTTCGGGCCATTCACCTCTGTCACATGTGGGGTGGAAGAGGTGACAGTGGATGAGGACGAGGACGAGCGGGATGGTGGTGCAGACGGGGAAGGAGACCCTGAAGAGGTGGTGGTTGTGGTAATAGAGGATGATGACGAAGCAGCAGCTTTGGGGGGGGTATTGGATGGTTTGGAAGTCGAGGAAGCTGACAGGGGCTTGGTTGTTGCGCTGGTGGCTGCCGAAGGGGCGGCGCGCTTGCCTCTTCTTGGGGGGGGCCTCTTCAGCTGGCTGGAGCGGGGAGCGGGATCGCGTTGGGGGGCGTTGTTGTTGTTGCGGTGCGGTGCGTCCCTGTGCAGCTCCTGGATGTCTTGGGGAAGACATGTCAACTCGCTCTTGATGTCGATTTCGCTTGTTGGACCTTGGTTCGCGGAGGAGAGGTAGCTGCTCATTCTTTAGTGTGTCGGTAGATGATTACGGGGTAGGTATCACCACGTGCGTTCTTTTTTTTTCTTTCTTTCTTTTTCTCCCTTTTTTGTTTTGCTTGTTTTTGTTCTAAACGTGATTACGAAAAGGTTTTTGCACTTATGTGGACAATTGAGAGGGACATTGTGGGTTGAGGTGGAAGAACACTGGAATGACCACGGAATTACAACACAACTCACCGATTTCAGGAGTTCTGTTTGGAACTATCCATCATTTTTTTCTTTCTGATAAAAAGGCATTGCAGGAGAGCAAACTCTCGTGAGGATTTGTTGATGTATGAAGGCTCCGTAGTATAATGGTTAGTATGGGAGATTTTGGCTCTCTTGATCTCAGTTCGATTCTGAGCGGGGCCATTACTTTTTATTGTGCTAGTGGACCTTTTCGAATTTCGCGGGCCTTAGTGGTTCGTGCCTTCTCAGGGGTTGGTGAGCGGCCTCCCCTCTCGTGTGCTGTGACGAGGGCGGGCTGGTATAGGCCGTGTCTCTGCCAAAACGCCACGTCTCCTGTCTCGGTGTTTTTGATGAAGAGGCGGAGCCACAGCTCGTGCTCTTGGTGGGGTTCTCGCCGGTCTTGTTGACGGAAAACCTCACGCTGTGGCTCCCTTGGTTGGCCGGAGATAGAACATAGTAGATGGTAAGAATAAAAACAACTAAGTAATTTCTAACGTTGCATCAATGTGTTTTGTACATCATATCCGCGCAGTTGAAGGTTTCTCCCTTTTCATTGTACCATGTTCGTGTTATCAGCCCCAGGTCTCTATTGTGAGCACATGGTTTACACATAACTTGCCTCGTTACAAGCCCAACACATCGCAAAACAGAAGTAAGAACTGCAGAAAACACCCAATTCTGGATGAACTCCCCAAAAATCTTTAAGCTGTGAAATACACCTCAAAATGCCAGATTATACCTCAGAAACTTCTCCATTCTAATGGTGCCTGCCGTTTGGATATGGACCTTGCCACTTCCCCAATAGGATGCCATTTCTTCCGTCTTCAGAAGCATGAATTGTTGAGCACTAATATGCGGCCGATATAATCCTGAGCCCTGAAGTGAAAAAACAATTCAGGGTTGCACTGTGTGTTCACTTTCTTCCCTCAAAATTTTCAGATTTTGGTGTCTGAAATCAAGAGCAAACCTCTCTGAGATT
>JAHLWZ010000721.1:6393-19963 GCA_020536535.1 Pelomyxa schiedti
TAGTGCACCACTAGGAAAACGAAAACGGATACTTTTAGAACAAAACAGGGAAGCAAGTCCGTACTGTTTTTTTTCTCCTCTGTCTCATCTACCTCACAGTAAGCATCTTCAGTAGTCTTCACATGTTAGCTTGAAGTTAAGGCAAAACTTCTAAAGAAGATACCATTTCTACAAGTGAGTTAAAAAAAACCATACACACAACAGCAAAAGAAAGAAACACACCAATAAACCACAAGCACAAACACAAACACCGCACATCGCACATCGCACACTTGCAGCCGACGTCGCGCCCCTGCGTGTCCCGCCGCCCCCGCTGCTGCTTCTACTTCGGCTGCTCCTACTCGTGCTGCAACTCGTCGCCGCCGCCGCTGCTGCTGCGGAGGAGGAGCAACTCTTTGGTGCAGCCGTCGTTGTCGTCGTGGAGCCCCCGCTGCTGCGGCCTTTGTCCCCTCCTCGGGAATCTTGGCCCTCCTCCTCGACTTCTTCCCCACCGTCGTCGCTGCCGTCGCCTTCCTCTTCTTCGTAGTCGCCGTCTTGTGCACCGTCGTCGTCGTCGATTACGGCGTCGTCGTCCTCGTACGCTTCGTCGTCCGCTGCGCCATCTTCGTCGCTGTCCTGCATGTTTGTGTTTAATTATGGGTTGTGGCTGGCGTGGGCGCGTAGTAGCAGTGCTTACCATGTCGTCGGTTGGTGGGCCCCGCCTGTTTAAAAAAATGAGTCAAATAACCCAATCAATCACATTTTCTTTCCAAGAATCTGTCATTGGCAGGCACCACTCCCCTGCGGCGCACGTGCCACTACGCTAACCTACAATCCCCACAAAACCAAAAAAACCTCATACCTTCAGCTTCTTCCATGTATGCCTGGTTTCCTTTCTGTGATACCCTGCCCGCAACACACTGTGTACGGTGTGGTATAAGCAAGGTACCTAGATCTTGGAAGCCGGACTGCCCTCAGCCGCGATCTGTCCGATGACCGTGCATTCTTGTTCTGTGCTGATTACACAGTGCAGCAGTTTTTATAGTTATCCTACACATCTCGAAACTAACACTTACGCAGAGTTACGGAATCAGAGTGATGAGATAAAGGTTCAGAAAGAACAGGTATTACTATGCTACTCATAGTGAACAAGAGACAGCCAAAGGATTTCCGGATTACGTTATTGGTGTAGAACATAGTGGAAGAAGTAGCTCCGTTTATATTATCCCCACTCCTTCTCATGTTCATTTCCTTAAATTAGAATCTGAAGGTGAAACGAAGCAACTGGAAATTAAACCGTATTGTCCAGCAAATAATATCAAACTTGCATTGTTATGAACTTTACAACCAATGACAGTGATACGAACCACAAGAGTGAGAAATGGAACTAGCCTCTCTACTTCGAAGGTACTTTCCTCCCAACAAGGGAAATACTAATTCCTCCACAGGTAGTGTGATTTCCTTTGCCCAACAGTACTCCATCCACGGAGCTGTTTCACCTTTCCCTGCTGCTATCAACAAACGTAATTTTAATGGTACTTTTGCCCTTGCTCCTTGGTACCAACTGGGCTCATCTTTCAACTTGTGACAGCTTTGCCTTTACCTCGGAAGAACACGGAAAGACTTTTGAACAAGAAAGAAGAAACTTTTTTTACTTTCCAACAAACTTTTCCTTTGCTTTTCCAAACAACACCACAAACAACCAAAGGGATTCGGGAGTTCAAGGTGGGGGCTTGAGTTCCACAGCCAACAGGCCAATTGAACATGCACGTCATCAGCTTCCAAGAGACTTCCAGGCTCAGTGAAGGTACCCTTGCTGCTTTGTTGAATGGAGTCACACTTCCCTCCCAATGTGTTGGGGGCTGTTCCCCCGGCTCAGTGTCTCACACCACCGCTCCCATGTGACCCGGTATTGGCATCCCTTCCTGCTGCCCCGGTGTGGGAACCTCCCCATGGTCTGGGGGTGGAGGCACCGGCAGAGAGTTTAAAGTTACTGGATGCAGCAGCAAGAAGCGGCAGCCAATGATGGGTCAGGAGGGTGGTGCACCGGCCAATATTCTTCCAAGTTGTCTGTACTTATATACATCGCGAGTTTCGAAGGCGAGGGAAGTGTTTGCAGCAAAGGGTCTCCATCACTGAGCAACCGGAAGTCTCCCTCTGGATTCCCATTCCAGAGTTTGGTCACTCGATGTGTGCATGGTTCAAAAGGGTAGTCGGGTTTGTGGAAGGCAGCCCCCCGCTTGTTCCTGGATCCCGCATGGTGAGTAAATGATGTCAAATGGTTGGCTCTGGAGTGAGTTGTACTTGTTATTTTGGGTTGTTGGGGTTAAAATATTTTTCAATCCCGCAATTCTGCAAGGGATATCATACTCCGTACTGCAAGGATATAACGCTCCTTCTTCCGGAAATAAAAGCAGAGCATGGCACATATAATAGAGCCTTCTCTCAACAGAACGGTGATATTCACAGTAATTCCCCAATAAAAAGGGACAGGGTGGTGCTGGCCAAACCACCACTTCCCTGCAGGCAGGCAAGAAGTAAACTCCCCCAGGGGCAGAATAATGCCTGTGTGATATGTTAGTTGCGAACATACCCGCAAGAGGATTGAAATACCTGAGGGAGTACTGCTAGACTCGAACACATCAGTCCCACTGGGAGGCAGAGAGCGGCACATTCACTCAAACAAATAAGTGCTCCCTGCCTCCCAATCTGCCGTGACCTAAAATGCAAGTCAGTTCCATCAATGACAAGAGTGAGTGTACCTTTGAGTACGGTTTTGACTGGGAACGTGGCTCGGTGCTGACCAGAGAGACCCGGCTGACTTGACTGCACGCAACAAATCAAATACATGTGACTGTGTGTGGATGCGCCTTGTGGGACCGCACTGTAAAAATGGGGTGCAACATGGTTTGTTGCTGATTGAGCTTATTGTTGGCCAGCTTTTCTTCCCCGCTTGGTCCCACAATCACCGTTTATTACTCCCGCTCTCACACACCACTTCACTCGCGCATCCACACACTTCACCACCACCAAAATCTCATTCATCTCAACCAATTTGCGGGTGGTTGTTGTTGGCAGAGGGGGCCCCATTTCGGTGGCTGGCTCTGGTCAGGATGACGTCTACATCGCCAAAAAGAGCGGCGATGCAAGTTGATGTCATGGCCTTCAGAACCAGCACACCCGTTGTCTTGTGGGGAATTTTTCATCTCTTTCCGGTAAGATGAAGGACGATGAGGATGGTGAATGAGGGTGATGATGGACAGACATCCGTTGTTGTCCAAAACAAAACTTGTCCCCCGGCGGCCTGGCATGCGTTGGGTCATGATCCCGAATGCCAGAATGGTTGGTGATATAGCCAGCCCGTGCCGTCATGGTATTATGGGAGATCGCGGTGGTGGGTTGTCGTAGTCGACAATCACCCTCGTCCTCGTCCTCGTCGTCGTTGGGTGCCCCGTGCCTCGCCCCTCGGTGGGTGCCCCCGTGCCCCGTGCCCGTGCCTGCCATTGATGTTGCGCCCCGCGCCTCGTCGTACGACCCCGTGTACGATATTATCCGCGGCACCACCAGAGGGGGTTTGTTGCGTGCTCAGCTGCATGAAAGTCCGACCCCCCGCAGTATCAGATCGTCGGCAACAAACAGATCCTGCGTGGAAGATCCAAGTCAGAAAAACCGAGAGTACAACGTGGAGGAAATGCATACTCGGCAAAGGCGGTTGCTTCCTCGGGGCGATTCGCGGCGGAGAGCCTGCGTATCACCGTGTTAGCGCTGTTGGAAAACCAACAAAAAGAAACAGCGCGAATGCGTGGGGGAAAAAAAAAAAAAACGAAGGTGGGAAGTGTACCTACGACCATGTGCAGCAAGAAACGATGTCTAATTCGCGTGTCGGTATTGTAGGTCTCGCGTTACGCGTTGGTTGTTTTCAACAACACAACACGACAACAACTGCTCCCCTTTGTTTTCATACGTTACTATGGAGACTGTCGCTGCGCTTTTGATAGTAGAGTAAATGCATTTTACTCATTTCCGCTGATTTCCAGGCAACACTGGCTTTTTGAGCTACTTCTGTGATTCCTAATCGCTTTCCCTATTTCTCATTAATGGGGAGTGCTTTATGGGTTTTTTTCCTTGTACATATTATGTGGACTCCCGTTACGAGGGAGGGAGAAGCCCATTGAGTTTCCTGTCACTTAGCGTGTATGAACGCAATCCTTTTGGAAACCATGGCAATCAAACAATTAAAGCCATCAGTACAGGATTCTAACCACACTCCTTTTCTCAAGTCACAACAAAATGCATACTTGTGATAATGACTGCAGTTTGTATACAATGACCAATAGTTTGGTACGAAACACTCACCTTCGAGATGTGCCCTGGGTACTTTCCCGTATTTATGCCTGTGGTCCAGAGGAAGTTCCGCGTGGGTTTCCAGGAACTTATTCCAGCCACACGCGGAACAATTGCTAAAAAAATGTAGATCCGAACTTTGCATTTCAAAGAAGGTGACTTTTTTTCTTGCCCGTGAGCCCCAAACCAAGGCCTTGGGGATTTGTTTGTTCCATTCCGTTTTAAGCTTCCCTCGAACAAACAAAACACAAACCACAACAATTCCTGTTCTGCTGGGAAAAACAAACACTCGCTCATCATCATGAAGAACCTGCTCGTCACCACCTCGTGCTTTCTCCTGGCCGTCCTCGTCAGCGTCGCTGCACCCCACAATTCATTACCACCAAAGTCCCTCTCTGCCAACGTAGGTCCCCTGGACCTCGTTACTACGTGCACGGGCCACGCTGATCAAGAACCCCCTCCCCCAGTCTATTACGAACACAGGGGTTACAGGCCAGACTGGGACCAGTCATCAGATCCAAGCCTTCCTCAGTCCTACAGGGACCTCATGCTGTCTTACATGGAGACTTATGCTCAGCAGATTCTGGAAAATGCACCTCCGCACTGGGAGTATTTTTACGGGCCGTATGTGTATTATGGGGGCGCTGGTAGGTCTCTGGCATTTTTGAGGCTATATAAGTATTATTCCAGTGTTGGAAGGTTGGATGATGCTGCCTCTGCTCTGGCAAATGCCGTGGAATATTCCAGATATGCTGTACAGAGGTGTGATCGCCCGAGTGAGGACAACATTGCTTTCTTGAAGGGTCAACCGGGTGTTTATTCAGTAGCTGCTGTGGCTTATGATTTGAATGGGGACCATCAGAGTGCATTGGAATTGATTGACTCCGGAGTGAGGCAGGCCTTTTTGAATGTCACACTTTTATCTCCTCCCTTCTTTGACTTGGGAATTGCCGGTCTGCTGTATTGTGCAAGGTAAATTTAACAATAAAAGGGGTTCAAAGGGAATATATGGTCATATATTTACTTAATACCCACATATTAGGTTCTTGGAGTCATATTTTGGACAAGTGATGATAGAAAGAGAACTTATTGTTTCTGCTGCCAATACTTTGTATGAAATTGGTTTGGCAAATTCATCACCGGAAGGGGTCCTTCAGTACCCAGATGACTCTGGAATTGCTTACATTGGCCATGGAATGGGAGTGGCAGGTTTCTTCCTTACCTCTTCATCAAATCGTAACTTTTCACTGCAGGAATTCTCAGAGAACTCATGCTCATCCCTGAGATAACAGAAAATTCTGAAATTATGGAACATATTCACCTCACAGTAGACATGATTGTCGGTAGACAGGAACCCACCGGTCAAGTAATGGAAACCCAGTCAGAGTTCATTCCGCACCCTTACATCAAAGTACAATGGTGCCACGGGGCTCCAGGCCAGGTCATACCCACAATATAAAATAGCATCCTTCTCAAGGTCAACAACCAGGTTCCCGTGTTTTCTCTAGCAGCAAAAACATTCCCGACAAATTCTACCCTCTACAATGAATGTGCCTACAATGCAGCCAATTTCACACTCCGGAAGGGTGCTCTTGTAAAAGGCATGTGCTTGTGTCATGGAACATCCGGAAATGTGTATATGCTTCTTGATCTCTACGCCCACACAAAAGACCCCCAGTGGCTCTACAACGCGAATACACTTCTCATGTTTGCATGTGAGACTCCCTCTATTCCCCTATTCTCCGCTTCTAACACTTCACACCAAAAGTGGATACACCGGAACTCACAAGTTGGTCTACAATGGTGGCCTGGGACTGTGTGCCCTACAGTGTATTTGTTGACAGTGTAGTTGCAGCAATGGCCACATTTGCAGACTTTTTGACAAACATTGATGCCCCTGAGAATTCTTCAATGCCGGCTTGGGGTTTGTCATGGTAAAAAAAGCAAGTACCTTGTAACGGCAAAAAAAAATGCATGAGAGAAACCAAATTTTGTTTTGTTGAAACTCTCTTGGCACTGCAAAAAGGGTACTTTGATTACATTCAGTGGCGACTGTGTGGTGACGGCATCGGCATTTGTGGGCTGATGGCTTGGCTACGTGCTTGCACACAGTTCTGATACATTGGGCTGTGTGGGGAAATTAATTAATTTTAGGTAATGTTAGAGGGTGGTTGTACCTTGCATGCGTTGCACGTTGAGCCCAATGTGACTGTTGTTGCTGCTGAAGGTACTGTTGTCCACCAGAAGTATAGGCTTCCGATGATTGAACGCCATATCTTTAGTGAAGGTCAGTATGATAGAACGAAGGGAGGGAAGATGCCTGGATTTAGCAATGTCAGTTAAGAGTTGTACACATATTGGGTCCTTTGCAGTTGCTGAGTGTGATACGGCCTCTTCTGCTGATACCAGTACCTATGCGGCTTAAGCCTTAATTGTATTTGTGTCATTTCACCTGCCGAGCGCGATCAAAGTTCTTCTCCATCGCAAACTTATTTGCATCCTGAATTGCGCGAGCCACTGTTATCCTATTTCTCTGTAGATCGACTGCCAGGTTGGTTGTTTGAGGGGGTAAGTGTGCTGGCTCATATAACCTTAGCATAGTTGAAGGAACGTTGGAACTGAGGATTGGTACTTTACGAGCATATTAGTTGAGCAGGTTCCTTGAGATCTACTGGAAGTGATCTCATATGTTGCAGTCACACTTAAGAAGGACTTTGGACTCTCAGATTCCGGCTCCTGTGGGAGTTGTGCAATAAGAGGAATATCACGAGCCTCCTCACTAAATAGGTCAGGAACAGTAACAGAAATGCCAGGTGGGGCTGGGATTTAAGCATGAGCTTACACGCTGATAGGACAAGAGAGGATGTACCCGGAACGGTTGGATAATTCGTCATGACGCTCACAATTGCCGCACCATTCTCGGGGGTAATAGTAATGCGTATAGACTGAGCATACACACTAAGCAAACCACCGAGGCAGTTTCCAAACGCTTCACCAACTTTTGAAATATCAGGAATGTAGTAGAACATGCCGTGGCAAGCCTTTATGAAAGTATGGTAATAAGTTATTAATTTTAAATAGCTGGATCATTATTTAAAAAAAAACTATGAAAGTACCTCAGCAACAGAATTGAGAAGTTTAGCTTGATGTGAAAGGCATGTAAGTAACAAACAGGAATTAATAGGTAAATTACCATCGTGATCTGGCCCAAACCCAAATGTGTATATACTACAATTACTTCCAACGGATTTGAAAATTTGTTTTGTTGCCTGCAGGAGGTTGCTGTTTGAGTCCTGGCCTGTGAGTAGTTAGAAGGTGCCCCGCATTTGATGTGATGAATCACCGTCTGTGAGTAACATTACAGACGAAACAGGGTTCTTTGTCCTGCGAGCCTGAAATATGTTCAGCGCTGTTTGTATCCCACTTAAAATATCTGAAAGAACGTCATTGCCATGGCATCGTGGTTAATAGGTACTTGTTCCGCCTGAAGTGTAAATATTATCTATAACTTTGTTGAAAGCCGGTTTATTTGTTGAGTTCCTGGTGAACTGGTTAAAAGAGGGAAAATAAGGGAAGAATTGACTACATAGGTTGTAGTCGAGTGAGTCTCGATGAAGTACTCTGAAAAGTAACAAGGGACAGCCTATCATACGCTTGAAGTTGACCAACTATAAACTTCAGTGTGTCTTTTACAATAGCAATCTTGCTGCCGCCCATGGAACCAGAAACATCAATCTGAAAAAGGTAAAAAAAAAAGGGATTTGCCACAAGTTCATCTACTTACAACTGCAATAATGTCTGCTGCTGCTCGTGGGCCACTTACATCCTCAGACATTATTCTGGGTGCTTGCAAATGCACACAAGTGAATAAATTTGTTCCTATGTTGGATGCATCTTCAAATTCTTTGTGCACTTCCAAAGTCATTCCAGTTGCTGATATGGGGGTACTAGAGGCCGGAGGTTGTACAGCAGCAGGCTCATCATCAGCAAAATTCCCCGTAGGCCCCGTAGGAGGGTGACTAGAGGGGGGCGGGGGGTAGCCGGTATGAGGTGGATAGCCAGAAAATGGTGAGTAGACAGCCGAGCCCGGATATCCATGCGGAGGTGGGAAACCTGGAGGATAAGCTGATGGGTAGCCTGGTGGATAACCCATTGGTCCATATGGAGACGTCACAGTGGGAGGAGGCATTGGTCTATTGATATAAGAAGATAGGTTGGCAGACGGAGGAGGTGGAGGACGAGACCCCGTGAGCACTGGGTGGGCTGGGGTAGGTGGTGGTTGTGGTAGTTGTTGAATAAAAGAATTTGTGTTTGCGAAGTTAGCTGGAGTTGCCGCTGGTGGTGCTTGGGCTTGTGGCGGTAGGTGCCTGTGGAAACAAGTTAAACGGAAAAGAGTAGTACACTTGGTACACAAACCTGCACAGAGGGCATGTTATTGTCCCTGTCGCAACAGATTGTTTCAAACATGTGAACTACGCGCAATTAAAACAAAAAAAAGAGCAAAGGAAAAAGGGAAATAACATGGAAAGTGTGTCCGCAATCAGTCGTGAATATAGCCTTGCCCTTGACCATGGGTGCCTACGAAAACAGTCAATACAACTAAGAACGATAACCACGATTTAAGTGCGTACAAGGCATATGGGGCAGTCCTCCGGTGTGCTTGTCATCTTGTCTTGTTTTATTATGTAAAATGATGAGAGATGGTCGGTTTTATTTCAATCTTTATTTTTTCGTACAGTCTCTTTCAGGCGCCTATTTAACAGCAGGGGTCAGATAGAAAATGAGACCTAGCAGGGCAACTTGGCATGTTGCGAATTTCTAAAGGCTCAACTTGTCCACTTGAATGTTACAACAAACATTAACATGTAGGAAAAATTGTTTTTTATGTCTTTTTATACATTGGTAGTTGTGATATGTTACAAAACAAACAACCCACCGCGGGTGTGGTTACAGCCAAAAAGCAGTGGGTTTTCCTCAGGAAGGGGCAGCAAAAGCTTCAGTACCTCACAAATTGTGAAGATACGAACGGCGTTGTGTCAAGAATACAGGGGGAATCTGTGAAGAGAGAATGAGATACAACAGGATGAAGACGAGAAAGGTACTCACAGGGGTGGGGACAGTTTCCATCAGGCATCTCAGTAAGGAAGTAGTCTGGTGATACACAGGGTCTTGGATTGGTTTCCTGCAAGAGGCGGTAAGGAAAGGAGTATTTAAGAGTTTGTGTTACATAAAAAGCGGCCCAATCGTTGAGGAACGGTTGCGTAATGGTATCGCCACAGGGGAATCCTCGTGACGGCACGGTTTGTGGCTGAGAATTGAGCACAGGGTAGGGAAATTGTTGTGAGTTCAACAGGGAAGCTAAGTGGTTGGAGATATCTCCAAGTTGATACTGTACATGCAGGTTCCTCGAATTATTTGAAGGGAGGCCCGGGGTCACAGGCTGGTTTCTGCTTAGAGGGAAAGCAGAAAGGGAGTCATTGGAATAAGTCTCTACTGATTCCAACCCAGATGGTTGGTTTGAGGATGAAAAGTGCTTTGGGTAGTGTGGTTGTTGGTAGGGAGGCTGATACTGATTATCCTCAGCTGGTGCTTCTTCAGAAATTGCTTGTTCTTGTGGGAGCTGTGAAAGCTGATATTCAGTTTCGTCACTCTCGTTCTCTTCGTCATTGTTTGGAGGATTATTAGAAGTCTCAATTGGGAACTCTTTCTCGACTCCATTTTCTTCAGGTTCATGATGGTGGTGATGCCGCCGGTGGTGCTTGTGAGTTCGGGACTGATCAGGGCAGCACTGAGGTTCGGGTACGGGTTGAGACTGAACAGGTTGATTATCTACAAGGGGAGGGGCCTGTTCTGGGGGAGCCAAAAAAGGGAACGGAACGGCGGGATCGGACTCTGTTGCTGGAAAAGAATCAGGTTGTGCGGGATCGGGATCCACACCGCAAGTCGGGGGTAGAGGCTCCGGCTTGACGAATAGTTAAGGTGAGGGCTAACAGAAAGGGAGGAAAATACCTGTGTGGGTGTGATATATGTCTTCTTGCGTGGCTTTTTTGTGATGGAACCCTTCTTCATAGTGTGTCCGGAGCGCTTGGATATTGGAGAAGAATTGCCAGAGTAACTTGTCTGGTTTGAGGTATTTGTAGGGGAGTTTCCAGCAGAAGAATTGCTGCTGTTGTTCAGAGGAGAAGCTGGTGATAATAGAGGATTAAGGCTGGAAGAAGGCGTCATCACAGAAGCCGGAAAAGAGGGAGAAGAAGTTGAGTGAAGTAATGGTGACTCAAGGGCACCAACCCTACGCTAATAGAAAAATGAGTAATGCCCAGTAAGAATGAAAGGGTACCTTAAGAGTAGAGTTCCAGCGATTTTTGATTGCGTTTGCCGGACGTCCCTGGAGCATTTTGGCAATCTCTACCCATTTATTACCCAAGCTACTATGTGCTTGAATAATTAGTTCATCCTCTTTTGCTGTCCACGCATCCTTACGCACCTCAGGAGCCAGGTGGTTATAATACCTAAGATTGTAGGCTTAGCACGCAGAATGCATAACTCAGAATACCTTTCGCGGCACTGTTTCCCAATTCTACCCTCAATCTTTGAGGCAATGTCGGACCAATCCTTAGAGCCAGATCCACTGACTAGCATTAACAACATAGTGTCCTCCTATTTTTTGAGAATTAAAAACCTCATTCGAGATTTAAGGGACAACCTCGGGTGTCCAAGACCCCTTTTTTTGTGGTCGGTGTCTGTGATCATAAATACAAAGAAACAATTTCTTTTAAAAAAAGACGAGAAAAAGCACACCCCGTGTCGGAATCGGGACTAGAGGGCTATTTCAAATGAGTACGATAAAATGTATAATATTATTGTTCGCAAAAAAACTGCACGTACATTATAATCGCGATGGCGAGTGGCGTGTTTGGCACTGTGGTGAGTTGTGCCGGTCGGTACTTCGACAGGCGAAGCCATCATCGCCCACAAGATCTGTTTTATTTTATTGTGTTTGTGCTTTGAAGAAGAGGAAATTTCGAGTCAGGAAAATTGGTCTTCACTGAAAAGACGTCTTCGGCAACCGTTATTTTTAGTCTCCTTACTACAAAGGCAACTCGATGGTGATTGCTCCAATTGCTCCGAACTTTTTCGGCCGATCGATCTCCTGGAGAACAGCATTGAGTTTCTTGAGCGTCCAGTGAACAAGCTACAACAAACAAAATAATCAACGCATGTCGGGCACTACCAACCACCAAATTACGATCGTGTCCTGTGCCGTGGGACGCGGTCTCGATCCAGATGCGCTGGGCACCTCTCTGGGCCCAGGGTTCTCAGTCTCCGCCGTTCCGCTCTCCCTCCTCTACTCCGCCATTGTGGGACCCACCGCCGCCACCGCCACCTCGGCGTCGGCCAACGCAGACCAGCACGTGCTCCTACGTGCAGTCTCGATGTCGTCGTCTGTCGTCGTCGTCGACTTGGGGCCGCCTCTCCACCAGAACCCCCCAGTCTCGTCCTTTGTCCACGGCTTCCTGCTTTCTCGACGGCGGCCCTCGACCGTCGTCCACTTCCACCCACAGACCCACGACGGCCCAGACGACTACGACTGCGGCGGCGACCCGTCGGGCGCCAAGTTGGGTGCCGATCGGCGCAGTTGCTGCTCGCTGCCGAGCTGCACGTCGGGGATCGAGGCCTGCGCCGCCGCTTGCAGAGCGGCGGTTTCCGAGAACGAAGCCGATCTGGACGTGAAGCAGGGGAGCTACAGGAGCCTGATGATCAGGCCGAGGGGCTGTGACCCGTCGTTCTTGGATAGAACCCTGAGGAATTCTATCTGTGAGCACACATCTGGTGCTATTTATGTTTGGGTTCCTGTTGTTTCTCAGTCGTGCTCACATTACTTGGAAGTTGCTGTGAGGTGGTTTTCTTTTTTTCTCTGTTCCTTTAGTACCTTTTTTTTTTTTCCCTATCTCACTTGTTGCTTGCTGTAGGTATGGGTTAAAACCGTGGCTGGCTACGCCAAAGTATCTTATATATTATAAATGGAACAAGATAGGAAAGGATATGGTACCAAGTGCAGCTACTTCCATTGCAGGTGCTCAAGCAGTGCTTCTGAGCCCAGACAAATCCAAGGTGCTCATGACCAAGGAGATACGGGTAAATGACCCAGTGTATCCCTATTATGACAAAAGCAGGCCTCCCACTGAGCACACCTGGCGTTTCCCAGGTGGTGCCGTCGACTTTGGCGAGTCTGATGCAGAATCAGTGATACGTGAACTACAAGAAGAACTCGGAATCGCGGTGCCATTGGAGGGTTTGCACCTCGTCAATACATACAACATGAAGAAGGCCCGGGCCTGGGGAGTTTTTGATCCTGGTGATGAGCCACTTTATGTCAATGACCACCTGCAGGTATTTGTAGCCTTCCTGGATCCATCTGTACCACTGCAGCCTGAAGAGGCAGAGATTATTAATGCACAGTGGTTTCCGATATCTGAGGTACTCTCTGGTACACTACCAGGGGCTTCAGCCAGGACTACTTATCGCCTAAAAGAAGCACTTGACCACATAGAGAGAAACAACATTCACCCATGAGCAGTGCTTGGGACCAAAATCTTAGAGTTCCTGAGTCACATTGATTTCCATGGCGTTCCTCAGCCATACTGCAAATCCTGGCACCCGATCCATTTACGTTCTCTTTCCAAATTTTCGAAAAGTGCCCAACTTTTTGCTCATAATACACCATTCTGTTGCCATCGAGGGTCTTCGAAGGAATTATTTTGTTATTATTCTCTCAAGATCAGTGAGTACGGTGTTGCAGGTGAATCGCCAGGCCAGTCGCCTTGAAAGGCTGAGCCCAAATCTGGGTTCTTTGAACCATCACTCTGACTTGATCAACAACTGGCTGAATAAAATAATCAACAGACCGGAACGCTGTACTTTTCGTTATCGTCGCTCAGGATCGGCGGTCTGGTGTTTTTTTTATTCAGCCAACTGTTGGCCGCTTCTTGTGTTTTTAGGGTTTCCTTTTCACACAATAGTCCCTGTCTCTTGTTGCAGGGACAAGCTCTTGCCAATAATTAACAAAAGAAACAGACCAGAACCTCTCTCCTTGTGCGGTACGGGCAAACTCACATGGTACAGTTAGAGGATTTTTTTACTTCCCAAACAACTCGAAGGGCGCCGAAACGAGCAGTCTCTTGCAAAGTGACCAAGTTTTCACCAGAAGTTACGACTTTCAGCTTGAGAGGGTGTGTGCCGAGCTTGT